>CM017188.1:29804061-29951561 GCA_004837865.1 Musa balbisiana
CTTGTAATCGATTATGTCTAGATCAAGTTAGTTTAGAGTCTAATTGAGTTAGTTTTGGAGTGTAACCATGCCAACTCAATTAGGCGCTTATTAGGCTTGAGTTGAGATTGTTTTGAGTCAAGTAAAAGGCCTATTCAGTCACCTAAGATTAGGTGGAACCACCTATGATCTGGAAAAGACAAGAGCACATTTTTCGAAGTTGTCAGGTTATGGTACCACTAGATTAGCAGTGGTACCACTAAACTGAGTCTCTCAGACTATGTTAGGTGGTGGTTCAGCTAGTCTAGGTGGTGGTACCACCTAGTGTTAGTGCTACAAGCGATAGTACCGCCTAACACCAGCAATGGTACCGCTAGGACCTAGGAAACTTGGGATGAGACATTTTTTGGCTCTATTTTTTAAGTCATTTGGGGTCTATAAATACCCTAGTTATTTCTGCTTGGATTAGCATGAATTTTGAGTAGAAAAGGGGGAAAGAATAATTGAGAAAAAAATTGAAAACTCTCTTAGGATTTAGAGTCTCTTTCTCCTAGAGTTAGATGTTTTCTAAGGGAGGAGTAAGGTCTAAAAGATAGGTGTAAAAGGTTCTCTCTTGAGCTTATGAAAAAGAGAAAGAGTTGTAAGGGTAGTTGATCTTCGCCCATTGAAAGAAGATTGGTAGTGGAAGTCGGTGGCCTCAAGCAAAGAGGAATTAGGAGTGGATGTAGGTCACAATGACTGAACCACGGTAAAATTGGTGTGCCTCCCTTTCTCTGCTTGTTTACTTATTTTGTAATTGCTTTATCTGCTCATTACTACTCTTGCAAATATTTTAAATTTAAATATCTTTCTGAAATGATTTCATCGAATGAAGTTTTCAAACCAACATGATTTTATAAAAGCATTAATTGACCCCCGCTCTTAGTATCAATTTCGGTCCTAACAATGACGATCGAACCACTATAAATCTGGTTTGCACTTTCTTTCTATGTTTCATTGCTATTACATTCTGAGTCAATTGCTTAATTCACTTACTCTAGGTCAATCATGTTTTCATTATTGTTTTCATCGAATGAAGATTTTCTAAAACTAATATTTTTAACAAAAATACTAATTCACCCCCCCTCTTAGTACTAATTTCGGTCCTAATAATTGGTATCAGAGCTTAGGTTTTTCTCATTTGGTTTAACACCCAAGAGAAATGACTTTTACCAATAATCAAGAGGGTCTTTCTATCACTCGCCTTCCTATGTTCAATGGATCGGACTACACATATTGAAAAACTAAAATAAGAATTTTTTTACTTTATATGGATTTTGATTTATGGAACATTACTGATACCGATTTTGAAAAGTCTTCCAAACCAATGAATGAATGAAATGATTTGGAGAGTAAGAATTTCTCTTTGAATGCTAAAGCGATGAATGCTTTATTTTGCATTCATGATAAAAATAAATTTAATCAGGTTTCTATATACGAAAATACACATAAGATTTGACACATACTCAAAGTCACACATGAAGGCACAAGTAAGGTTAAAGAGTTAAAAATTAATCTTTTGGTTTATAACTATGAGTTGTTTCGTATGAAATCAAGCAAGATCATTGGAGATATGTACACCCGTTTTACGGATGTCATCAATAGTAAAAGTTTTTCTAATTTTGAACTTATTAACAAGATATTAAGATCCTTTCCAAAAGGTTAGGATTCTAAAGTAACGATAATCTAAGAAGTAAAGGATCTAAATAACTTTCTGCTTAAATAACTTATCAGGGTCCTTGATGACCCATGAAATGACGTATATAACACATGATGAACTTGAGAACAATCTTCCAAAAAATAGGAAGAACATGACACTTAGAATCAAAGAAAGTCATTTGGGTGAAAACTCAAGTGACAATGATGATGATGATGACTTGGCACTTCTTACAAGAAGGTTTAAAAAATTCTTAAAAAGGAACAAAACAAAACAAGATACTAAAAACAAAAGTGAACTAAAAAAGGACCAAATAATTTGCTATAAATACAAGAAGTCGGGACACTTCAAAATTGAATATCCTCAAGTTAAAAAGAAACTACCAAAGAAAAAGAAGGTGCTCAAAGTAACTTAGGACAATTCAAGTGCATCCGAAGATGAGGAGCCAATCAACAAAGATGAAGTTGCAAATTATGCTCTAATAGTGCTCAATGACGAGGTAAGTAACTCAATCAAATATCATTTGGCTTATAACGATTTACTTATTGCTTTTAATGATCTATATGACAAATATATCCTAGTTGGTAAAATATATATGTTATTAAAAAAGGAGCATGTTTCTCTTGTTAGTGAATTTAATAGATTAAAAAATGAGCATGATACTTACACTAAGTGTGAAGAAATAGATTCACCTAAGAACGAAAATATTTCACTATAAGAAATATTAAAAAAATTTAAAATAAGTAATAAATCTCTAAACATGATCCTTACTAATAAGGGTCATATTCATACAAAGGAAGGAATTGTCTTTGTGAGTAACACTCAACAAAAGCCAACTATCTTCATTAAAGGGTCTACATTACATGTCTCACTTAGAGATAAATGTAATATTTGTGACAAATATGAACATTATGCCTATAGATATTCTCTTAGAAAGTGTAGTCCACACAAATTAGTTTGAGTTTCTAAAGAAACCTTAAATAACTCAACGCCAATAGTTAAAATAGGTAGATCTATTAATGAGGGACCTAAAGTAAAATAGATACTTAAAAGAAAACTCTCTTTCTTGTAGATATGTTTACAATCAAAAGCTATGAGCAAGAGATAGTACCTTAATAGTGGTTGCTCAAGGCATATGATTGGAGATCCAACACACTTCTCTAAGCTCACTAGATAAGACAAAGGATATGTCACCTTCAGAGACAACAACAAAGGAAAAATTATTAGCAAAGTAATCATAGGTAACATGTCAAACATTTTAATTGAAGATGTGTTATCAGTAGATGGTTTAAAACATAATCTATTAAGCATTAGTCAATTGTGTGATAAAGGATATATCATCAAATTTGAATCTAATGCTTGTATAATTGAAATACCACACAAAAATAGGTTTATGATTGCCTTAAAAAATAATAATGTGTATGCTATTAATATTGATGATTTTTATGATGAAATGTATTTTTCGGCATTAGACAATAATGCATGGCTTTGGTATAGAAGATTAGGTCATGCTAGTATGAAACTAATCTATCAAATTTCAATTGGAGAACCTATAAAAGGAATGTCTAGTATTAAGTTTGTCAAAGATAAATTGTGTGATGCATGTCAATTAGGAAAATAAATAAAAAATAGTTTCAAATCAAAGAATCAAATAAGCACCTCTAGACCACTACAATTGATCCATATGGATTTATTTGGATCAATTGATATGAAAAGCCTAGGTGGTCATAAATATATCTTTGTAATTGTTGATGATTATTGTAGATACATTTGGACATAATTCTTGGTAAACAAAAGTGATTGCTTTAAATGTTTTTAAAAATTTTACAAACTTGTTCAAAATGAAAATGGGCTTTATGATTTCATCTATTTGTAGTTATCACGGTGGTGAGATTTAAAACTGTGATTTTCAAAAAATTTGTTAGTCAAATGGGTATAGCCATAATCTCTCTACCCCAATAAATTCAGAACAAAATGAAGTAGTTGAAAGAAAAAATAGGAGCTTACAAGAAATGACAAGAACTATGTTAAACAAACAAAACTTACCAAAATATTTTTTAGGCCAAAATTGTTAATACAACATGCTATGTTATGAATAGGGTTCTTGTAAGACTATTACTTTCCAAAACTCCCTATGAATTATGGAACAATAAAAGACCCAATATTTTATATTTTAAAATTTAAATTATAAATGTATTATTTTAAATGAAAAATATAACTTAGAAAAATTTGATGCAAAATCTGATGAAGGTATTTTGATGATGAAGTCAATAGTATCATGGTTAGAAATAAGGCTAGATTAGTGGCTAAATGTTTCAACTAAGAAAAATATATCGATTATGAAGAAACCTTCGCTCCTGTGGCTAAATTTGAAGCTATAAGGATTCTCCTTGCTTATGCTAGTTGTAATATTTTTAAGTTATATCAAATGAATGTTAAAAGTATTTTTTTTAATGGCTTTATTATTGAATGTCGGATTTTGATGATGAAGTCAATTGTCATTTGTTGATCTAATCTATATGTTGAGAAAAGTATGCAAGATTAACTATGATGGTAGTAAGACATGCAACAGGTGTTGTGCTGGAGTCAAGACCAAGATCACGTTGGGAGTTCGAGAGTTCGTCGGAAGTTCGGACATTCGTCGGAAGTTCTGCGGGAACCAACCAAGAAGTCCTGGAGCTTGCCATAGAAACTCGTCGAACCACGCCAAGAAGATCGTCGTAAAGTCTAGGTGCTTGCCGGGAGTCCGTCGGAGTATCGCCGAGGGTTTGTCGAATGTTCGCCGAAAGTTCGCCGGAAGCTCGTCGGAAGAGCGATTGACGCACCGGAACACGAATTGCAGCAATCATGTCTTAAATGTCATAGTTAGAGTTTATATCAAGTTAGGATTGGGAGGTAATCCCACTAACTTAATTAGGGGCCAATTGGACCTTTAACAGACCCAAATTGGGCCGAATGGAACAGCCCATTCAGACCCTGAATTCCTGGCCGACGGTGGCACCGCCCAGGAGACTCGCTCTCCTAGGAATTCTGGGTGGTGATACCACCGATAGTTATTGCTGCTAGTGGTGGTATTGCCCCTGTCAGGTGGTGGTACCGCTTGAGCTCGGTCTTCGAGCGCTGTCAGGCGGTAGAACCGCCCAAATTGAGCGGTAGTATTGCCCAGTAATGGCAGTGGTACCGCAGGACCCCGGAAATCTAGGAAGGGACACTTTTAGGTTACATTTTCAAACTCATTAGGGCCTATAAAAACCCCATCCTTTCTTGCATGTAAGGGAACAAAAACTTGCTTTAATCTTGATTCTTTGAGGCCTTAAAAGTGTTGTAAAAGCTAGAGTTCTCCTCTTTCTTTCTTCTAAGTATTGAGATCATTCAAGAGAGGAGTGAAACTTGTAAGGGTTGTCTCCTAAGCCCGGCAAAAGGAGAAAAGCTGTAAAAGGGTGGTTGGCCTTCGCCCATTAAAGGAAGGCCTTTAGTGGACGTCGGTGACCTCGTCGGAGGAGGAAGCCGAAAGTAGATGTAGGACACGATTGACCGAACCACTCTAAAATCTCGGTTTGTATTTACTTTGAGCATCTTTCCTTTATAGCAAACTGCCTCTCCTCCTTACTGTGCTTAACTACGTCTACTTACGCTTTGATGTAAGCATCTTCCGAAATCGGCTTTACTCGTATGAAAACTTTACGAAATCGATGTTTTTCAGTTGTGCACTTTATTTTGCTGCAAATCCCCTTAGTCCTCTCTTGGTCTTTCACGAAAGGTTTCAAGTTCAAAGTTCTTTGGAAAAGGGATTGAGTTGAAACCATTCTTGTTAAATTGGCTTTAATCACAAGAAGTTTTTTAAATCGTAAAAGTTTTTCATTGCACTAATTCACCCCCCCCTCTTAGTGCACTTTTGATCCTAACAATTTGTATCAAAGCAAGGTTCACTCTCAGTTGGATTAAAACCCAAGAGAGATGACATTTGTTGGAAACCAAGAGGGTCTCTTAATTACATGTCCGCCTATATTCAATGGGATAGATTACACCTATTAGAAGACTCGAATGAGGATCTTCCTAATTTCTATGGATTTTGAGCTTTGAAATATTATAGAAAATGGATTTCAAAAGTCTTCTCTTCCAATGATCGATTGGAATGAATTAGAGAAGAAAACTTTCACTTTAAATGTAAAAACGATGAATGCCTTATTTTGTGCACTAGATAAAAACGAGTTCAATCGTGTTTCGATTTGTGAAACGGCTTTTAATATTTGGCACACACTCAAAGCGACTCACGAAGGCACAAGTAGAGTGAAAGAGTCAAAAATCAACCTTTTAGTACATTCTTATGAATTATTTCGAATGAAACCGAGTGAGACCATTGGAGATATGTACACCCATTTTACAGATGCCGTCAATGGTCTAAAAGGACTTTGTAAAGGTTTTTTGGATTTCGAGCTCATTAACAAAGTTTTAAGATCCCTTCCAAAGAGTTGGGATCCTAAAGTTACGACCATTCAAGAGGCTAAAGATTTAAACAACTTTCCTCTTGAAGAATTAATTGGGTCATTAATGACCTATGAAATGACTTGCAAAGCTCATGAAGAGCTTGAGGACACCCTTCCAAAGAACAGGAAGGATATGACACTTAGAACACAAGAAGACCACTTGAGAGAAAACTTAAGTGATGAGGACTTTGATGATTACTTGGCACTTTTAACAAGAAAATTTAAAAAATTCATTAAAAGAAACAAATTTAAAAATGACACTAAAAATAAATTTGAACCCAAGAAAGACCAAGTAATTTGCTATGAATGCAAGAAGTTGAGACACTACAAAAATGAATGTCCCCAAGCCAAGAAGAGAACACCAAAGAAGAAGGTGCTCAAAGCAATATGGGATGACTCAAGCGCATCCAAAGAAGAGGAGCCCAACACCAAGCAAGTTGCTCACTATGCACTAATGGCCATCGGAGAGGAGGTATCAAGTTCAATTGATGCAAATTTATCATTTGATGAATTATTAAATGCTTTCCATAATTTATTTGATGAATGCAAAATAATTAGTAGAAAATATAAATTATTAAAAAAGGAGCATGATACTCATATTAGTAATTTTGATAAATTAAAAATTAAGCATAATGATAATTTAGCTCCATGTACGAAATATCATGATTTAGAAATACTTCAAAAGGAGAACTTGCTACTCAAGGAGACCTTGAAGAAATTTGAGGTTGGTAGCAAGTATTTGAATATGATCCTTACCAGTAAGGGTCATGTTCATAAAAGAAGTGGAATCGGATTTGTGAGAAGCTCTCACCAAAATCCAACCACCTTCATTAAAGGTCCTATCTTGCATATTTCACACCAAAACAAATGCAACTTTTGTTACAAACATGGACATAGAGCTTATCATTGTCCATTCAAGAAGGTTAGTCCACACAAATTGACTTTGGTTCCTAAAGGAACCGTAAAAAATTCTATGTAACATGATAAGCAATTTAGATCAATTTTTGAGGCACCCAAGGTCAATTGGGTACCTAAAAATCATCCTTTTTTATAGAAACGTATACTATCACAAGCTAGGAGCAAGAGATGGTACCTTGATAGTGGATGCTCAAGGCATATGACCGGAGATCCATCTCAATTCTCTAAGCTCATTAGCATAGATGAAGGATATGTCACATTCGGAGACAACAATAAGGGTAAAATCATTGGCAAAGGAACCATAGGTAACAAATCCAACTTCTTTATTGAAGATGTTTTGTTAGTTGATGGTTTAAAATATAACCTCTTGAGCATTAGTCAATTATGTGATAAAGAATATATTGTTAAATTTGAATCTAATGCTTGCATTATTGAAAAATCACACAAAAACATATCTATGATTACATTAAAACAAAATAACGTATACACCATTGACATTAATGATCTTTCCAATGAAATGTGTTTTTTGATTTTGAATGACGATGCTTGACTTTGGCATAGGAGATTAGGTCATGCTAGCATGAAGCTAATCACATAAATCTCATCTAAAGAACTTGTAAGAGAAATTCCTCATATCAAATTCATTAAAGATAATGTGTGTGATGCTTGTCAATTATGAAAATAAATAAAAGGTAGCTTCAAATCTAAGAATTAAATAAGCACCTCTAGACCTTTGCAATTGATCCATATTGACTTGTTCGGACCAATTTCTACATCAAGCCTAGGAGGTAGCAAATATGTTTTTGTCATTGTAGATGATTATAGTAAATACATATGGACTTATTTCTTGGCACACAAAAGTGAATACTTTAGATATTTCACCAAGTTTTGTAAACTTGTTCAAAATGAAAAGGGTTATATGATTTCGGTGATTCGAAGTGATCACGGTGGTGAATTTTAAAACCATGATTTTCAAGAATTTTGTGAATCCAATGGATATAACCACAACTTCTCTACTCTAAGAAATCCTCAACAAAATGGAGTAGTAGAAAGAAAGAATAGAAATTTGCAAGAAATGACAAGAACCATGTTGAATGAACATAGCCTACCCAAATATTTTTGGGCCATAAACACGACATGCTATGTCATGAATAGAGTTCAAGTAAGACCCTTACTTACCAAAATTATAATATTCTTCATTTCTAAAATTTATGTAAGGACTTATTTATAAATTGAAGGACCTATATGTAAATATAAAAAATTCAAGGACTAAACTATTAAGTTACAAAAAAATCAAAAATTTCGGTCTTATCCCATCGCTTCTCATGCTCTTTGTTTCCCGTGAAATAGAGAGAAGAGCTATGGGGCATTGGGGAGAAGAAGAGGAGAAGAAGGGAAGAAGGGAAGAAGAGGAGAAGAAGAGAAGAAGAAGAAGAAGAGGGAGAGAAGAAGAAGAAGAAGAAGAAGAAGAAGAAGAAGAAGGAGAAGAAGAGGGAGAAGAGAGGGAAGTGGGAGAGGAGCGAGAGGTGGTAGTAGCTAGGGTTGCAGCACCTTTGTTTCCCGCAGGTGGAAACAAAGGAGAGGATGTGTGGGGCGTTTGGGAGGAGAAGGGAAGAAGAAGAAAAAGAAGAAGAAGAGGAAGAAGAAAAGAGGAGGGTGGCTGTGGCAAGGGCTGCGGTGAGGAGCTATGGGGCATTGGGGAGGAGAAAGGAAGAAGAGAAAAGAAGAATAAGAAGAAGAAGAAGAGAAGAAGAAGAAGAGGAAGAGAAGAAGTAGAAGCGGGTGAAGAGGCTGCGGCACCTCTGTTTCCCGCAAGAGGAAACAGAGGAGAGGAGGTGCTATGCATCGGGGAGGAAAAGGGAAGAAGAGAGGAAGATGAGAAGGGGTGGTAGCTGCAGTAGTGGCAGCTATAACTGGAAGAGAAGAAGGAGAGGAAACAGAGTCGGGGAGGAAGAAGAGGTTGCGGCCATGGTTGCGACTGCGATTGTGGCAGTTGCAGCTAGAAAAGAAGAGAAGGAAGGGAAAGAAGGGGCTGGGCTATGGTTGCAACGGCAACTACAACAGTTGCGTGGAGAAAGAGGAAGAGGAAAGAAAAAGAGAAAGAAAGGAAAAGGGAAAAAGGGGTAGCAGCTGCGTATGCAGCAGCTGTTTCTGCGAAAGAAGAGGAGGAAGAAGGTAGTACGATGGAAGGGGCTGCGACTATGGCAGCGGCAGCAGTGGTGGCTGCGGCAGCTGTGTTTGGGAAAGAAAAAAGAAGGAATGAGAGTAAGGGAGAGTAGATGACTATGCCCCTATGATCGGCATGAGCTGTAGTTGCGGAGACAGAAAGAAGACGGGTGTAGAAAACAAAACAGGGAGAGGAGATGGAGGAAAAATAGAAGAAGGATTTGGGCTTACATCTTCGGATCTTCGGATCAAAATCTTCGAAAGACAAGTGTTCCGATCCTTCCTATTGTAAGCTTTCTAATCTTTCCTATTGCAAGTATCCTAATCATTCCTTACTACAATTTTATCTCTACATTTGCCTTGAATATAAAAACTTTGAATTGTTCTAGCCTTGTATTTGATATGTCTCCTGTTTAGACGTAACGATTTGAATATGTGAACTTCCGAGATATGACTTTTCTACCTTATTATGGTTATAACTTCATGCATTGACCTCTGATTTATTCAAAACTTATTTCATTGGAAACTAGACTCATATATCTTTCTTTTGATACCTAGATTGAAAGATTTAGAGTCTAAATGCCTACCCAGTTATCTATTGAATCTGACCCTATGAATTCTACAAAATAGTGATTTTGTTTTCTGACCTTTGATTACTAAATCAATTGTAACTTTTTGTTGGAAACTTTAATTCATACAAAACTTATTTTATATAAAAATAATATATTTTTTTAGTAAATTTAGGCATGATTGATAGTTTGAATTATTTTTTTAATGTGCCTCTCGAATTTTGTCAAAAATCGAGCTTTGGTCGATTTTACCTTATCATGTTCCATTCCTTTTGAAAATTGATTTTATTTAGCTTTCTTTGTTCAATTGAGCTTTATATTACTGCTTTGAATTCTTATATAATCTTGTCCTTAAATTATTTACATTATTGAAACTTATTGTATAAAGTTTATGCTGTATCATATTAACTCGTATAGGCACATATATATCCCATTGTTTCGCAATAGCTTACGATATGTGCCTATTCTAATTTCATTTCTTTGGACATTGAATTCATCTAACCTTCTTATTTCAATTGAGCTATATGTGATTGCTTGGAATCCTTGTATGTTCTTGCTTTCATTTCCTTTTAAATATGAATACATTTGTGAAAAAGATTATGCTTGCATCGTATTGATTCGTAAAGGCACATGTACATTTTATTGTTCCACATATGCTTCCGATAATTGCTATTTATTGTTCATACTATCCTTTTGTACTATGGTATTTGTGACATATTGTGAACCTTTGCCAGAAATGGTAAAGGGAGTTATGCATAGAGCTTGTGATGCTCTGCTGGCCCCCTATGACTTCACTCAGACATGGGTGGATAGAGCTCCTAGACGTGGGAGAGCTCCCAAACGTGAGAGACTTATGTTTGGTGGTCTTTCAGAAATGGATGTACCATATTGTTTTATGGTCCCACTTCCTTTTTATGTGTTTGATATGATATCTCAAGCTTTGGTTATGTGTTTCTATATATGTTTTATATAAGAATGATATAAATGGAATGTCAAATTCGACATTTGAGCTTTGTTTTGTATTTGTTCTTCTATATGATCCGAAATGGTTCATATGCCATTGGTTTGCTTTGAAATATTTCACATACCATTGATATGTTCTGAAATGTTTTATTTGTTATTAATATGCTCCGAAATGTTACATCTGCTATTATTATGCTCTGAAATGTTCCATATATCATTGATATGCTCCGGAACATGCTATTGATATGCTCCAATTATTCTGTGCTCCACTTGTTATGAACCAAATGTGTTTTAAATGACAATATATTTTGTCACTTGCTGAGCTATTTTTAGCTCACTCCGTTATTATATAAATCTTTCAGGTCAGCTTGTCACTCTTTGAGATGTTTGTATTGGCTAAGGTAGTGGAGAGCTATTCAGAATCATGGGCAAGTCTTGTTGGTTGTTAGGTTATTGTTGTATAAGTGCATTTTGTATGTAATGAAATGTTGTCGACAGGATTGAATTGTTATATCATGTAAAAGTATTAAAAGACCACTCTCGTTTTGAATTTTGGGATGTTAAGTTTAGTTTATGATGATATGAATTTGTGGAAGAAATGGTTGGAGTTTTAATTATATAAACTATTTAGCTTATGGATTTATAACTATTGTTCATGTTTGTTAAGTTGACTTGGGTTTCTATAAAGGTGAATTTTCGAGTGATGTGATATATGATTATAACCTGCACAGGTTTTAAAGATGTGAATTTGACCGAATGTTTCTCAGTGTCCTTAAATATTAGATTGGATCCTAGATTGATTTGTGATGAAAAATTTTAATATTATCAATATTTTGAGGGGCGTGACAAAAACTCCTTATGAGTTGTGGAACAACAAAAAACCCAATGTTTCATATTTTAAAGTTTTTGGGTGTAAGTGTTTAATCTTAAATGAAAAAGATATCTTAGGAAAATTTGATGCTAAATCCGATAAAGGAATTTTTCTTGGCTATTCTTCGATTTCTAAAGCATTTCATATCTTCAATAAAAGAACTTTAATTATAAAAGAATCCATTCATGTTATTTTTAATGAGATTTTTGAAATTAAGAAAAATAATTTTGATAATGATGTTAATTTTGATACTTTGAATTTAAATAAAACCCCTTCTCTAACTAGCAACTTGGATGCATCCACTTCCGAAACATCCTTACCCAAGGATTAGAAGTATGTAGATGCTCATCCTAAGGAGCTAATAATAAGGAGACACATTTAAAGGGGTTCAAGCACGTTCTTCTCTTAAATATTTTTGCACCAACACCACTTTTCTCTCGCAAATTGAACCAAAATGTATTGATGAAGCCATGAAAGATGATTCATAGATTATCACAATGCAAGATGAGTTAAATCAATTTAAGAGAAATGAGATGTGGAAGCTTGTTCCTAGGCCAAATAATTATTTAGTTATTAGTACTAAATGGGTCTTTAGAAACAAGCAAGATGAATCTGATATCGTGGTTAGAAATAAGGCTAGATTAGTAGCCAAAGGTTTCAACCAAGAAGAATGTATCAATTACAAAGAAACCTTCGCTCTTGTGGCTCGATTAGAAGCCATAAGGATGCTCCTTGCCTATACTAGTAGTAACAATTTTAAGTTGTTTTACATGGATGTTAAAAGTGCTTTTCTTAATGACTTTATTTTCGAAGAAGTTTATGTTGAACAACCTCCCGGATTTGAGAATAATAGTCTCCCTAATCATGTGTTTAAATTAACTAAAGCTCTTTATAGTTTAAAACAAACCCCAAGGGCTTGGTATGAGAGACTTAGTTCATTTCTTATTGAAAATAATTTCTCTAAAGATAAGGTCGATACTACATTGTTTATCACAAATTTTGAAAATAATTTTCTTATTGTTCAAATTTATGTTGATGATATTATCTTCGATTCCACGAATGAATCTCTTTGTGAATCATTTGCTAAGAGTATGAGTCTTGAATTTGAAATGAGTTTGATGAGATAATTAACCTTCTTTTTAGGTTTACAAATCAAAGAACTAAGTAATGGCATCTTTCTTAGTCAAACAAAATATGTTTTAGGTTTGCTAAAGAGGTTTAATATAGATAGCTCAAAAGCTATCAACACTCCTATGAGCACCTACATTAAGTTAGAAATTGAAGAAAGTGGAGAAAGCTTTGATCAAAAAACTTATAGGGGTATGATAGGAAGTTTACTTTACCTCACTACAACTAGATCAGATATCATGTTTAGTGTAGGACTTTGTGCTAGGTTTCAATCTAATCCTAAGATATCTCATCTCAAAGTAGTTAAAAGAATACTTAGATATCTTAAAGGAACCACAAATCTAGGATTATGGTATCCAAAATCTGAGAACTTTGAGCTAATTGTTTATGCTGATGCAAATTTTGCTGGATGTAGACTAGATAGAAAAAGCACATCAGGAATATGTCAATTTTTGGGACATGCACTTGTTTCTTGGTCATCCAAGAAACAAAACTCGGTTGCACTATCTACAACCGAAGCCAAGTACATTGCAGCTAGTGCATACTGTGCACAAATTGTGTGGATGAAAATTACTTTAGAGGACTATAAGATTTATCTTAAAAATATCCCCATAAAATGTGATAACACAAGTACAATATCTTTAACAAAGAATCTCATTCAACACTCTAGAACAAAACATATTGATATTAGGCATCATTTTATACAAGATCATGTCACTAATCATGATGTAATCATAGAGTTTATTGATACTAAACATTAATTAGCTGATATTTTTACAAAATCTTTAAGTGAAGAATAATTTGATTTTATTAGAAGAGAATTAGGAATGTTGATTTGTCCAAATGCATAAATTTATTAAATTTATTTTCAAACTTTCTTGATTCTTTGATCAATCACTTAAATTTGGTGCTGAAAATTTTATGATACGAATTTGACATAATTGTATGCTTCAATAACATGTTTACTTTAATGTTGGAAATTTTGTGCCTTGATGCGAAAAGTTTCCATGATGATGAGCATGTTATACTTTCATGATTGTAATTTGAGAAGTTTTAATCATACATCGGATTCTTAATCTTTGAGCACTACGAAGCACTAATGAGTTTACCTTCATAATTGTGATTAAAAAGCTATGACAAAACATTGTCCGAATGTATGATTTTGTTGTATTTCTCTTTCGGACTTAATGTATTTCTTGAATGAAGTTTTTATGAGTCTATGCCATATCAAATTTATTACATATCCATGCTCCATCATTAAATGATTTTTGATACATGGAATTAATTGACAAATGCATCTCTCATAGATTTATCTTTTGTGAATTTTAATTGAGAAATGGATTTGATAGAATGATTACTTCACATGAATTCCTTCTTAATGAAGGAAGATTTTTTTTTAGATGAACACTTGCAAGGATTTAATTTCACATGTATATTTTGATCCTTGTGAAAAATGAAGTATAATGAAACTCTCTTATTGTTTTTAACTTCATTCAAAGTTGGTTCTCAATGGCTTTTCCTCCTTTATGCAAAGCATTGATGATAAATAAAATGGAAGAAGTAATGAAAGCTATTTCTTTTATGTGAGAACTTGTGAATGATACCATGTCATGAATGATTGAAATATGATTGATATAAATTGTTTTTACAAAGTTGAAATATGACATGAATCCTCTTTTACCACACTTGCATACATTGTTGAATCGTTCTCCTTTTTGTTGATGACAAAGAGGGAGAAATATGTAGTAAATTGATGATAGAATGAATTGCTATACATGTTTGCATTACGATAAGATATCTAGAGCTTAACTTGCAATTTTACAAAGTTGATATCTTGCCATATGATGAAATTGCTATGATTGTTATCATTCACATTTGAAATATAAGACTTGAAAATGGATGTCATGCCTTGACATCATTTTCAGAATTGCTATATCATGATGGGAGTATTGATAAGTTTAAATGAACTTAACTTATCAATATATCTCTTGAATTCAAAGGCTTTGAATTCAAGAATGACTTTTCTCAAGTATGACATGTAGATAGAGGGAGTTAAGGTTAACTCCATCATCAATTGATTATCATCATCAAAGGAAATTGTTGAATCGTTCTCCTTTTTGTTGATGACAAAGAGGGAGAAATATGTAGTAAATTGATGATAGAATGAATTGCTATACATGTTTGCATTACGATAAGATATCTAGAGCTTAACTTGCAATTTTACAAAGTTGATATCTTGCCATATGATGAAATTGCTATGATTGTTATCATTCACATTTGAAATATAAGACTTGAAAATGGATGTCATGCCTTGACATCATTTTCAGAATTGCTATATCATGATGGGAGTATTGATAAGTTTAAATGAACTTAACTTATCAATATATCTCTTGAATTCAAAGGCTTTGAATTCAAGAATGACTTTTCTCAAGTATGACATGTAGATAGAGGGAGTTAAGGTTAACTCCATCATCAATTGATTATCATCATCAAAAAGGGGGAGATTGTTGAATCTCGGATTTTGATGATGAAGTCAATTGTCATTTGTTGATCTAATCTATATATTGAGAAAAGTGTGTAGGATTAACTATGATGGCAGTAAGACATGCAGCAGGTGTTGTGTCAGAGTCAAGACCAAGATCACGATGGGAGTTGGGGAGTTCGTCGGATGTCCGGACGTTCGTCAAAAGTTCTGTGGGAAGCAACTGAGAAGTCATGGAGCTTGCCATAGAAGCTCATCGGAACTCACCAAGAAGATCGTCGTGAAGTCCAGGAGCTTGCCGGGAGTCCACCGGAGCATCATTGAGGGTTCGTCGGAAGCTCGCCGGAAGAGCGATTGATGCATTGGAACACGAATTACAGTAATCATGTCTTAAATGTCACAGTTAGAGTTTAGATTAAGTTAGGATTGGAAGGTAATCCCACTAACTTAATTAGGGGCTAATTGGGCCCTTAACAGACCCAAATTGGGCCGAATGGAATAGCCCATTTGGACCCTAAATTCCTAGCCGACGGTGGCACCGCCCAGGAGACTCGGTCTCCTAGGAATTCTCGACGGTGGGACCGCCTAGACTAGGCGGTGGTACCACCGGCAATTATTGCTGCCAGCGGTGGTACCGCCTGAGCTCGGTCTTCGAGCACTGTCAGGCGGTAGAACCACCCAGACTGAGCGGTAGTACCGCCTAGTGTCAGATGGCAGGTGGTAGTACCACCCAATAATGGCGGTGGTATCACTAAGATCCTAGAAATCTGGGAATGGACACTTTTAGGCTCCATTTTCAAACTCGTTGGGGCCTATAAAAACCCCACCCTTTCTTGCATGAAAGGGAACAAAAACTTGCTTTAATCTTGAGTCTTTGAGGCCTTAAAAGTATTGTAAAAGCTAGAGTTCTTTTCCTTCTTTCTTCTAAATATTGAGATCATTCAAAAGAGGAGTGAAACTTATAAGGGTTGTCTCCTAAGCCCAGTAAAAGGAGAAAAGTTGTAAAAGGGTGGTTGGCCTTCGCTTATTGAAGAAAGGCCTCTAGTGGGACGCCGGCGACCTCATCGGAGGAGGAAGCCGAAAGTGGATGTAGGTCACGATTGACCGAACCACTGTAAAATCTTGGTTTGCATTTACTTTGAGCATCTTTCCTTTATAGCAAACTGCCTCTCCTCCTTATTGTGCTTAACTACATCTACTTATACTTTGATGTAAACATCTTTCAAAATTGGCTTTACTCGTACAAAAACTTTACGAAACTGACGTTTTTCAGTTGTACACTTTACTTTGCTACAAATATACTTAGTCCTCTCTTGGTCTTTCATGAAACGTTTCAAGTTCAAAGTTCATTCGAAAAGAGATTGAGTTGAACCCATTCTTGTTGAATCGGCTTTAATCGCAACAAGTTTTTTAAATCGTAAAAGTTTTTCACTACACTAATTCACCCTCCCCTCTTAGTGTGCTCTTGATCCTAACATTTATTTCCTAAGAAGTTTATGTTGAACAATCACTCAGATTTGAGAATGCGATTTTTCTGAATCATGTTTTTAAGTTGGCTAAGGCTCTTTGTAGTTCGAAACAAGCCCTAATGGCTTGGTATGAGAGACTTAGTTCCTTTCTAATTAAGAATAATTTTTTGAATGGCAAGGTTTGCTAGTCATAGGTGCCCAGTAAGCAAATCACGTGAGTGATGACATGTGTAACTTGACACAGAATCTTTTTGCTTATTATATTTTGGCATTTATCACTTTATATTATCTATTGCATATATGCATATATATATTGTGATGTCCTTGGATTTGTGCAATCGAAATCGGATCATGATGAGATCATGATAATGAGACCGATTCACCTTTAAACATAGATCCTAAATAATCCCGGTCATAGGTTACTCGAGAGGGACATCGTGATAACCGGACAGACTGGTGTGCTGTATACCCATCTATATGATGGATGCAGCTGGTCTCAAAGTTGCTCGTGTGGGAACACTAGGGATACAGTACAAGTGCTCATTGGAAAATGAGTTCACTGATTAATCTGCTTATGGAATACTAGATGGTTGATGATGCCTTATTGTCAGACAGCGATTTCATAGTCCTAGTGGTGTATTTGGTCCTTAGACTTGAGACACCAATGATGTCCTGTATGAGTGCTCCACTCTTTGATACCAGACTTATAGGTTTGGATGTCCCAGATCTAGTACAACTAGACATTGAGAGTGGTAGTCGACCTTACGAGGGCTATTAAGTGTCGATAGAGGATCATCCACTCTCGGCGTCATGAGAGGAATATCCCATGTATTCTTGCTCAAACAAATCCCTGGCCAGGGTCATTTGGGTTGAGAGAGAAAGAGTTCTTCGGGAGAATCCGATTAGAGCGAGACTCGAGTAGAAACTGTATGGGTCTGACAGCACCATGCCCGATATACGATCTCTGGGACATTAGATGGATGAGAGACTATAGGTACATGGTAACTGAGGACAGACAGGTCCAATAGATTGGATTCCCCTGTATCGTATAGGGACTACGGCGTAGTGGCCTAGTACGTTCGTAGTCGATGAGTCGAGTGAATTATTATAGAGATAATAATTCACTGAGCCAGAAGGAGTTCTGACAGCTATGACTCACGGCCAGCTCGATATTGGGCCTAGAGGGTCACACACATATGGTAGGCATTGCAATGAGTAGAGGTTCGGATATAAGATATCCGCTGGAGCCCCTATCTTATTGGATATCCAATAAGTCCCTGAATTATTGGATCTCATGGACGAGATCCAATAAGAGCCCATGAGAGATTATTGGATAGAGATCCACTAATCTAAAAGGCTTGGGTAATTGGATGCAGATCCAATACCCACTAGGGGAGGATCCATTAGGGTTTGATAGGGGGCCTCTATAAATAGGAGGGATTCAGAGCCTCATAAGGTAGAGCTTTTGCTTGCGTCTCTTATTCTCCCCCCCCTCTCCACCTCAAAGTAGGCCTGGAGTTTTGAGGAGCGTCGTTGCAGCCCTATTGTGTGGATCACCACTAGAGAGGAGGACGCTTGACCTCCTTTACCCTCTCCTAAAGATCTGCATAGAAACAGAGATATATAATCTCCCTAGGTAACACAATCTATTCTATATTGTAGTTTGTTTCACGGATTTTTTACGCACCAATCTTCGCACGATGACAAACATCTCTTTGGGAATAGGGATTTTATTTTCTTGTTCTTCCGCTGCACATGTGATGTTACCCCTAAGATTTCCCAACAGTGGTATTAGAGCCAAGTTGTTCGTGTGATAGATTGGTTTTGAACTGCGTGTGTTGTGTTTTGAAAAAACTTTTGACGTCAAAATCGTTGATGCAAAAGCGAGAAAGGGCAGCAATTGTTGCTACCCTTGATCTGCGTGCGTGCAACCGCAGGTAGCTGTGCCTGCAATAGCCGGCCGGTGGCCTGCATGCAGCAGGCTTGCGGCCGGCGGGGCTGGCAGCCCGCGGGCGCTGCTTGTGGCCATAGCACCCACAAGGGCAGGCGGCGTTGGCAAGCAGGCTGCTTATGCACGACAACTATTGTTAATCGCAGTCGCAGCCACGAGCGGTCGGTCGCCTGCAAGAAGAGTCGCCTGTGGTGCGCAAGCGATGACATCCGCGGGCGCTGCCTGCACACACAGCGCCAGCAGCGGTGCTCGCCCGCGGGCAAGCGGCCAGCAGGGGCGGCAGCTGCGGGTGCACCCCCGCGGGCAGAACCACCCATAGGCAAGGGCAGCGTGGCGGCCGCCGCCAGCATGGTGGTGACAGCGACAGTAGAGGCAAGGGAGAGGGAGAAGGGCATTAGGGTTTTGGAGGCAAAAGATAGTTTTGCCCTTGAGAATTTGAGAAATCCAGTTTCTGTCCTTTGACCAAATTATGAAAATGCCCCTTAGAATTTAGAAAATTTCCTGTCCTTGATTTGAGAAAAAATTAATTAATTAAAAGTTTAGTTGATTATTATTTTTATTACTATCTAGTAGTCCTACATGATAATGACTTATACATGTGAAGTATGATGTGTGGACGGATGATCATGGACCGTGTGATGTGTGTACTTGTGATTATTATTATTGGGGCCTGCGAGCCTCTATTATATTTCTCATTTATTGTTAGGCCTACGTGCCTATGATTAAGTTGTAATCACATGAGGAGGCGCAGTGAGAGCGTAGATGCGATAGCGGGACCCAAGAGACGAACGATTGCGATGCTTGGAGATACATTGAGATGTTGACGGAACCGACGAGGATGAGATGGATGATCACAGGGCATTGAGATGCACCGTTGCACACATAGATCTTGATGTGAGTGATTAGGCCTACGAGCTCGGGCCTAATCACATTAAGTTGTGGTCCATGATCATCTGGTGTGATTGCTTATACGTATACTAGATATGTATACATATTTGCATGCGATGTAGATATATATTAAATATGTATATATGTGACATGTCATATTAGGAGACCAAATTATAGAAACAGCTCTCTCAATAATATAAGTCGGTAAACATTGAGGTGGTCGAGCCCCTCGAGGCTCACCTATATCGTGATTCGCTATCTTGCTTATAATATAGAGATGTCACCGGTGACCTGAGGACATGGTATGCTTGGTCGAGTCCCTCAAATTATAGAAACATCTCTCTCAATAATATTAAGTCGTAACGTGAGGCATTAGATTGACCCACGTAGCCTTCTATCGTTATGGGTAGGAATCGATTCCCGTTGTAAGTTGAGTTGGTCGAGCCCCTCGAGGCTCACCTATATCGTGATTCGCTATCTTGCTTATAATATAGAGATGTCACCGGTGACCTGAGGACATGGTATGCTTGGTCGAGTCCCTCAAGGGTATATCATCAAATAAAACTCATCTTGTAAAGAAGGTGTTGATTTAACCGAACATCATGGTTGGTCGAGTCCTTCGAGACCATGGTGATTCGGAGGCCGAACAGGATGGGAATCACAAAGCGTTGTGATCGGCAATAGTTATCTATCTTTTGGGCTTAGTGTGATTGGTCGAGTCCCTCGAGGTTACACTAAGACGCCGATTGGATCCTGATCCCCACTAGAAGTATATCAGAGACTTCTGTTTCACGTGCTGAGGGAGTCGCGTGACTCGCTAGTAAAATAATGGGAGCATATTAAGATAGAAGTTCATATCTTGATTGTTTATTTCTTGTAAAATCTACATGTTATTTATTACTACTGCATCATTATTTTCAGAAAATGTCGTTTTTAAATCCCTTACGTGGCATACTTGATGTCAACCGCCTCACTAGTCCAAATTATACGGATTGGCTCTGCAACTTGAGAATTGTTCTTATGGTGGAGAAAATTGCGTTTGTCCTTGATACAGTAATGCCTATGCCCGAGGAAGAGGCAAGCGAGGATGAGATCGCTCGCTACGTGAAGTACATTGATGACTCCACTCTTACTTAGTGCTATATGTTGGGCTCTATGACTCCTGAGTTACAGAGATAACATGAAAAGATGGATGCTAGATCCATTCTCCTACATGTCCACAAATTGTTTGAGGAATAGGGAAGGACTTAGTGATATGAGATATCCAAGAGCCTCTTCCGCACTAGGATGACTAAGGGGACACCGATTCAGAACCATGTCCTAAAGATGATTGAGTGGATGGAGAAACTCATAGGTCTAGGAATGATCCTAGAGGATAACTTATGTGTGGACATTGTGCTTCAGTCCCTACCAGATTCCTTTTCACGGTTCATAATGAATTTTAATATGAACAAGCTTGAGGTGACTCTCCTAGAGCTCCTCAATATGTTGAGGGAGGCAAAGAGTACTATTAGGAAAGAGAAGCCAGTTCTTTGTTGAATCTCGGATTTTGATGATGAAGTCAATTATCAATTGTTATCTAATCCATATGTTGAGATAAGTGTGCAGGATTAATTATGATGAAAGTAAGACATGCAACAGGAGTTGCACCGGAGTCAAGACTATAATCACGTTGGGGGTTTGAGAGTTCGATGGAAGTCCAAACAGTCGTCAGAGGTTCTACGAGAACAAATTTGAGAAGTCCAGGAGCTTGCCAAAGAAGCTCGTCGAAACTCGCCATGTGGATCGTCGCAAGTCCAGGAGTTTGCCGGAAGTCCGCCGGAGCATCGCCAAGGGTTTATCAAACGTTCGCCGGAAGTTCGCCGGAAGGGAACTCGACATTGTCGGTTAAAAACCTGCTTAGGACTATGTCTTAATTTCATAGTTTGCATATAATTAGGGTTAGGATTAAGGGTTAATCCTATAACCCGATAGGGGCCAATTGGGCCCGAGTTCGGACTGGTTTGGGCCAAGTTTGGAGCCCAACCAGTGAGCGGAAATAGTCTAGGCGGTGGCACCACCCAGAACCCGAGAGTTCTAGCGGTGGCACCGCCAGTACACTATCAGTGTCAGACACTGACAAGCGGTGGCACCGCCAGCATCGAGAAACCCAAAAGAATTCAAATTTGGAGCCCAAATTTGAATCCTCTTGGGGCCTATATAAACCCCACCCTTTCATGCATGAAAGGGCACCATAGCATTTATTCTGAGATTTTGAGAGCTTAAAAGTGTTGTAAAAGGCCAAAAGTTCTTCTCCCTCTTTTCTTCTAAGTTTTGATCATTCAAGAGAGGAGTGAAAAATCTGTAAGGGTTGTCTCCTAAGCCCGTCAAAAGGAGTGAAATTATAAAAGGGTGGTTGGCCTTCGCCTATTGAAGGAAGGCCTCTAGTGGACGTCAGTGACCTCATCGGAGGAGGAAGCCAAAAGCGGATGTAGGTCAAGATTGACCGAACCACTCTAAATCTCGGTTTGCATTTACATTTTGTTCTCTATCTTAACTGCAACTACCTCCATAGCGTTACTTTAACTGCACTTTGCTTGATCTTAAGTTAAAGTAATTTTTGAATCGACTTTCATACCGAAATTGTTTTTATCGTATGAACGTAATTTTAAATCGTTGAAAGATTTCCGCTGCACTAATTCACCCCCCCCCCGCCCTCTTAGTGCTCTTGATCCTAACATTCTCTACACTAGTGAGACCAGAAAGAAAAGGAAAGCAGAAAAGTCCCTTAAGAAGGGAAAGGGCAAGGGCAGACCAGGAAAAGCAAAGGTTGCTAGGAAAGACCCAACAAAGGACAAAGGCCAATGCTTCCATTATATCAAAGATGGGCACTGGAAGAGGAACTGCAAAGAGTACCTTGTAGAAAAGGTGAAATAGAAGCTTGGTGAAGCTTCAGGTATAATCATGATCAGTCTCCATTTGTCAGACCCTTATGATAACACATGGGTATTAGATACCGGTAGTACTTATCATATATAAAATTTGTTGCAGGTTCTGGCAAGGCCTAGGAGACTAAAGAGACGTGAGATGGACCTCAAGATGGGCAATGAAGCAAAAGTTGCTGTAGTAGCCAATTAGCGAGGTCGCCCTACATCTGCCTGGTGGATCTTTTATTACATTAGTTGCATGTTATTTTGTTCCTTCTATTATCAAAAATATTATCTCCATTTCATGTTTGACAGTTAGTGGATATAAATTAGTTTTTGAGAAGAATGGTTATTCAATATTATTAGATGATGAGATCATTACGAAAGGGACATTGCATAATGGCTTATTTATGCTAGACACTACTCCACATATCATGAACGTAAGTGTGTCCAAGAGGAAATGAGATGAGATGAACAGTGCATAACTATGGCATTGTAAGCTAGGTCACATCCATGAAGAAAAGATTCAAAAGTTGCTAAATGATGGATATCTAGATCCATTCGACTATGAGTCATATGCAACTTGCGAGCCTTGCCTGTTGGGAAATCTTGGGGGCGACATCACATGCACAGCGAAAGATCAAGAAAAACAAAATCCCCAATTTTTCGAAAGGATGTTCATCGTCGTACGAAGATTGGTGCACATAAATCCGTGAAACAAACTGCGCATAAGATAAATTGTGTTACCTAGGGAGATCGTATATCCCTGTTTCCTTGCAGATCTCTAGGAGAGGATGAAGGAGGTCAAGCGTCCTCCTCTCTAGCGGTGATCCACACAGTAGGGCTACGACGATGCTCCTCAAAAACTCCAGGCCTACTCTGAGGTAGAGAGGGGGAGGAGAATAGGAGAGGCAAGCAAAGGCTCTAGCCTATGAGGCTCTGAATCCCTCCAATTTATAGAGGCCCCCTATCAAACCCTAATGGATCCTCCCCTAATGGGTATTGGATCTGCATCTAATTATCCAAGCCTTTTAGATTAGTGGATCAATATCCAATAATCTCTCATGGGCTTTTATTGGATCTCGTCCATGGGATCCAATAATTCAGGGGCTTATTGGATATCCAATAAGATAGGGGCTCCGGCGGATATCTCATATCCGAACCTCTACTCATTGCAATGCCTACCATATATGTGTGACCCTCTAGGCCCAATATCGAGCTGGCCGTGAGTCATAGCTGTCAGAACTCCTTCTGGCTCAGTGAATTATTATCTCTATAATAATTCACTCGACTCATCGACTACAGACGTGCTAGGCCACTACGCCATAGTCCCCAGACGATACAGGGGAATCCAATCCATTGGACCTGTCTGTCCTCAATTACCGTGTACCTATAGTCTCTCAACTATCTAATATCCCAGAGACCGTATATCGAGCATGGTGCTGTCAGACCCATACGATTTTGTTAGAACCCTTGCAGATTCTAAGCTTGGGGTTGATCTCTTTAGGGGATTGGCCTCCTGGAACTCTATAGGGGTTCCTTCCTCTAAGTTGCTGCTCAAAGGCTGCAGAAAAGATTCATCTATTGCCTATCAAAAGAGGATGAATACATGACTATTTATAGGGTTTCTAAACCCTAACTCTTAATAGGACTCCTACTCAAGACTCTTACTCAATTAAGACTTTTACTTAAGACTCCTAATAGGACTCCTACTCAAGACTCCTATTCCTTTACAACTTCTAATTATTCTTTAAGAAATAACCTCCAAACCCTAGCCGACCTCTTCACCTCTTTAATAAGGGTTGGCTTATGTAGGTTTTACATGAATGCCCCAATCAATTAGGACTCTCCTAGCTAGAGTCCTAACAGACCCGCCCTCTTCAAATCAGCCTTGTCCTCAAGGCTAACAATCTATGAATTCTATAAATTTGATCTTCAAGTCGTCATAGTTCTCCCAAGTGACACCTTCTACTGGTAAGTTTACCCATTGTATTAGCACTTCAGTAATGGGTCATCGTCGTCGAGTCACGATCCGTCGATTAATAATGGCACTAAATTGGGTCTGGAGTTCTCTTTGGGTAGTCATATTTGGTGGGTGGCTTTGGGCTGTCTACAAGCACATGTTTATCACTTCCGTCTAGCCATCGGTTTATGGGTGATACGTCGTACTCCTTTTCAATTTAGCGCCCTGCATATGGAATAACTCTGTCTAAAATCTGCTCGTGAAGATGCAAGTAGAATTTGACACAAGCACAATGCGTCCCTTATAGCGTAATTCTTTTGAGTCCCAATTGTAATGAGCCACGGAGTTTAGTACTTCCTCCAATTTTTTTATAATCTTACTAGTCTCTGGATCTTCTTGCCATTCCATCTTAATATTCACTTTCGAAAATTTAGCTTGCTTAGGTAGTTGTGAAAGCGCATCTGCAACAACATTCTCTTTCCCCTTTTTGTAAGTTATTTCATAATCAAATCCAAGAAGTTTTATTACCCATTTTTGCTGCTCAGGGGATGATATCTTTTGCTCCAAAAAGTACTTGAGGCTTTTATGGTCAGTTTTAATTTGAAATCGTCGACCGATCAAGTAGGGTCTCCACCTCGTTGCTGCCCGCATAATGGCAAGCATCTCCTTGTCATATGTTGATATATTTTGATGGAACGGAGATAATGCCTCGCTAGTGTATGTGAGTGGTCGACAATCTTGCATGAGAATGGCTCCAATTCTGATTCCAAATGCATCGACCTCAATAATGAAGGGTCGGTTGAAATTTGGTAGTGCTAGCACCGACATCGTCGTCATGGCTGCCATAAGTTTGTTGAAGGTAGCAAAGGCTTTGTCTGACCATTGGAAGATATCTTTTTTCAGTAAGGGAATAAGTGATGCATTGATCTTTCCATAGTTTTTCATGAACTTGTGATTGTAGCCTATTAAACCGAGAAAGCCACGTAGCAATTTTATGTTCCTCGAGGTCGGCCAATTCTACATTGCTCCAATTTTGGAGGGGTCCACTATCACACCTTCCTCTGATATGATATGCCCAAGATATTCCACCATCTGGTGAAGAAAGCAAAAATTCATAATGGCCGTTGTGTGTTCGAAAGGCGATTTTCGGTATGTCTTCTTTGCACACTCATATTTGATGATACCCGGATCGAAGGTCCAGCTTTGTGAAGACTTGTGCTCTCTTTCATCTAGCAATTCATCTTCTATTGGAATAGGGTATTTGTCCTTGATGGTTATGCCATTGAGGGCTCGGTAATCAATACACATTCGCCATGTTTCATCCTTCTTTCGTACAAAGAGCACCAGTGAAAAGTAGGGGCTGCAACTTGGCCGAATAACTCCTATTTTCGGCATCTCTTTTATAATCCTTTCTATTTCATCCTTTTGCAGATATGAATATTGATATAGCCAAGTATTTGCAGGAGGTTTGCCCAGAAGAATCGGTATACAATGATCATGCCGACGGGCAAGAGGTAGGTTGCGCGATTCGTCAAATATATCTTCAAATTCAGCAAGCAAAGGAAGTAGGTTTGGATCTTCAAATTCTATTGGCTCTCCCTTAGTTTGCTGCTCAAGTTGTACCAAAAAGCCACTGCACGCTTTATGCAAAACCTTCTCCATTTGTTGTGTGCAAATCGTTATTACGTCGCCCCCACGTTTCCCGTGTAGAATCACCTGTTTCTCTTTACTGTAAAATCTCAAAATTAGTTTCATAAAATTCTAGGAAACATCACCTAATGTCATCAACCATTCAATTCTGAGCATGGCCTCATGATGATCAAGAGGGAGGAGGAAGAAATCACCAATTATCTCTTGTTCCTATAGTAATAGTTTCTCCCGCGGGTACCTACGATCACACTTTAAAATTCGTCCATCGGTGAACTTGACGTCAAACCTACTATAATACTCAATAGGTAAGGCCATCCAGATAGCAACTTTACTATCTAGGAAGTTATTAGTGCTGCCCGTGTCGATGAGAACATTGATCGATTGTTGTTTGAGAAGGTCTTCAACTTTCATTGTTTTCGGGTTTGAGTAGCCGGCTAGTGCATGTACCATAAATTCGGTCGGTTGTGGCTCTTCTTCTACATCTTCTTCTTCATTATCAAGGCTCTCTTCTAGATGCTCAATGACCTCTTCTTCTACTGGTTTAATCATAAGAAGTCTCCCTTTTCTACAGTGCTGCTTGTGGCTCCACGACTCGTCGTGATGCCAACATAACTCCTTTGTAGATCACTCCCGAAGCTCTTCTCTTGTCATCATTTTTGGTGTAAGAACTTAATTGATAGTAGGGGGGGTGAGGGCTTCTGCATTGTTGGTTGAGAAGCGATCCTAGTACTTCGGGCTTCATGGTTCAATTGCTCCTCTTGATGTCGTGTGAAAGAGATGACTGCCATAAGCGTGTACGGTTGTCGTGCTTTAACTTCTCCCCGAATCTTCGGCTTCAAGCCCTCAATGAAGGTCCCCAATAGTTGTTTTTGAGACCAATCACAAGTTTGATTAGATAACATTTCAAACCTGGTTTGGTACTCCTGAACAGTAGAGGTTTGTCGGATCTTTGCTAGAACGTCAATGTTCTCGTAATCGGTTGGTCCGAAGCGGATCAATAGTCCTTCTTTGAATTGTTGCCGTGAGAGAACTCCATGAGTATATTTAAACCAGTGAAACCATTGTATGGCATCCCCTTCAAGATGTATAGCTATAATTTCCACCATAGATGCATCCGTAGTTTTATGATACCAAAAATATCGCTCCACGCGCGAGATCCAACTAATCGGGTCTCCTTCTTCCCATCTAGGGAAGTCCACCCTCATGCATGGATAATTGGGATCAATCATAGAACCTCCCCTTTCTTGAAAGTCATCTCTTTGGGCTTGGTGTGATTGGTTAGAGCTCTCTCCTTGATATGATTTCTTCGGGCTTGGTGGTCGGCCCAAACTGAGTTCGGTAAAGAGAGTCTGAATCTTATCCTCCATTCACGCCTCCAAGGCTTCGAATTTAGCATTGATTGCCTCCATAGATGCCATAGAATATGCCTCCAAATCTGTGATGTTAAGATCTCTCTTTTGTTGTCGGGTTAAGGGCAAGTATGGGTTGAGAGAAGTGATGGTCGAAAGGGTTGGTGGATTGGTGGATGTAGGCTACGGTTTAGGCTTATTTTATAGCAGTTTTGGGTGTAGTTTGAGGGTGTGGTTTGGTGGAGTTTTAGGGCTATGGATGAAGGTTTTAGATTTGTGGTAGATTGCAGCGAAGGTTCGATAGAAATCAGTGGAAGTTTGCTGCAGAATTGTGTTATCTTGTAAGAGCAGAATTGTCATCGAAGAAACAGCGATTTCTCGATGAAATTTCCATCAAAAACTATTGCAATTCATGGGGAGATCAAAACATGATCTGCGATGGTGGAGATGACGGCGGGATTTGGTGACGATCTTTTAAGCAATTGTGGGAATTGCTTTAGGCGATTGTGGAGGGAAGATGGATGGCTGTGGAAAGGGTAGCGAGACGCCAAGAACGCCGCTCTGATACCAAGTGTCAGAACCCTTGCAGATTCTAAGCTTGGGGTTGATCTCTTTAGGGGATCGGCCTCTTGGAACTCTATAGGGGTTCCTTCCTCCAAGTTGCTGCTCAAAGGCTGTAGAAAAGATTCATCTATTGCCTATCAAAAGATGATGAATACATGACTATTTATAGAGTTTCTAAACCCTAACTCCTAATAGGACTTCTACTCAAGACTCTTACTCATTTAAGACTTTTACTCAAGACTCCTAATAGGACTCCTACTCAAGACTCCTATTCCTTTACAACTCCTAATTCTTCTTTAAAAAATAACCTCCAATCCCTAGCCGACCTCTTCACCTTTTTAATAAGGGTCGGCTTAGGTAGGTTTTACATGAATGCCCCAATCAATTAGGACTCTCCTAGCTAGAGTCCTAACATATTTCTACTCGAGTCTCGCTCTAATCGGATTCTCCGGGAGAACTCTTTCTCTCTCAATCCAAATGACCCTGGCCAAGGATTTGTCTGAGCAAGAACACATGGGATATTCCTCTCATGACGCTGAGAGTAAGTGATCCTCTATCGACACTCAATAGCCCTCGTAAGGTCGAATGCCACTCCCAATGACCAACTGTACTAGATCTGAGACAGCCAAACCTATAAGTCTGGTATCAAAGAGTGGAGCACTCATACAAGATATCCTTAGTGTCTCAAGTCTAAGGACCAGATACACCACTAGGACTACAGAATCGCTGTCTGACAAGAAGACATCATCAACCATCCAGTATTCCGTAAGCGGATCAATCAGTGAACTCATTCTCCAATGAGCACCTGTACTGTATCCCTAGTGTCCCCACACGAGCAGCTATGAGACCAACTGCATCCATCATATGAACGGGTATACAGCACACCAGTCTGTCTGGTTATCACGATGTCCCTCTCGAGTAACCTATGATTGAGATTATTTAGGATCTGTGTTTAAAGGTGAATCGGTCTCATTATCGTGATCTCATCACGATCCGATTCCCATTGCACAGATCCAAGGATATCACAATATATATATGCAATAGACAATATATAAAGTGATAAATGTCAAAATATAATAAGCAAAAAAGATTCTGTGTCAAGTCACACATGCCATCACTCACGTGATTGGCTTGCTAGACACCTATGACTATCATTGCCTTCATGGAAAATTGACCAACTCTCCATTTAGTGGAATTGGAGAGAGAGCCACTAAGATGTTGGAACTCATACATAGTGATGTATTTGGACCCATGTCAACTCATGCCATTGGTGGTTACTTCTACTTCATTACCTTTACTAATGATTTCTCCAGGTATGGAATATGTGTACTTAGTGAAGTACAAATTCGAGGCCTTTGAAAAATTCAGAGAGTATAAAAATGAGGTGGAGAACCAAACTGGAAAGAGTATCAAAACTCTTCAATCAGATCGAGGAGGTGAGTACTTAAGTATAGAGTTTACTCAGTTCCTCAAGAACTATGGGATATTATCCCAATGGACACCTCCTTATACACCTTAGCTCAATGGTGTGTCTGAAAGGAGAAATCGTATGCTGTTAGACATGGTACGGTCCATGATGAGTTTCGCTGACCTACCCATCTCATTATGGGGATATGCCCTAGAGACCGTAGCTTATCTTCTGAATAGAGTTCCAACTAAGTCGGTAGTGTCTACACCATATGAGATATGAAAAGAGAAGAAGCCCCATCTTAAAGTTGTTAAGATTTGGGGCTGCCCTGCCCACGTTAAAAGACACAACCCCAATAAGTTGGAATCGAGGACAAAGTGGTGCAAGTTTACAGGATACCGTAAGGAAACTTGTGGGTATTATTTTTATCATCTCGAGGACCAAAAGGTCTTTGTAACCGAGTAATGTTCCTTGAGAAGGAACACATTCTTGGCACAGATAGTGAGAGCATGATAGAGTTGAGCGAGGTTAGAGAACCAAGCTCAAGCACCATTCTACAGCCCGAGTCTGTTTAGGTATCTAACACACAAGTTCCAACTTTACGTAGGTCTGGCAGAGTATCCCATTCTCCTGAGAGATATGTGGGACATATTAGAGGAGAGGATGTTGAGGATATTGATCCTCAAACCTACGAGGAGGCTATTATGAGTATAGACTTTGGAAAGTGGTAAGAAGCCATGAATTTTGAGATAGATTCTATGTACTCCAACAAGGTTTGGTACCTAGTTGATGCGCCCAAAGGTATTGTACCCATCGATTGCAAGTGGATCTTTAAGAAAAAGATCGTAGTAGATGGAAAGGTAGAGACCTATAAAGCAAGGCTGGTGGCTAAGGGGTATCATCAAAAGTAAGGTGTTGACTATGACGAAACCTTCTCACCCGTAGCAATGCTAAAATCCATCCGAATTCTATTGGCTATTGTAGCACACTATGATTATGAGATCTGGCAGATGGATGTGAAAACTATATTCCTCAATGGGAACCTCGATGAGGTGGTGTATATGATACAACCTAAGAGATTCGTGTCCAAGGACTGTCCAGATAAGGTGTGCAGGTTGCTTAGATTCATTTATGGACTAAAGCAAGCTTTCCGAAGTTAGAACATAAGATTTGATGAGGCAATCAGATCTTATGACTTCGTTAAGAATGAAGATGAGCCTTGTGTGTACAAGAAGGTAAGTGGGAGCGCTATCACCTTTTTGGTGTTATATGTAGATAACATCCTGATCATTGGGAATGACGTAGAAATGCTATCCACAGTAAAGGCTTGGTTATCTAGACACTTCTCCGAGAAGGACTTAGGGGAAGCATCCTATATCTTAGAGATTCGGATCTATAGAGATAGATCCAAGAGGATGCTTGGCTTGTCCCAGTCCAGGTACATAGAAACCATTGTCAAAAGGTTTGGCATGGAAAATTCCAAGAGAGGTCTCATACTAATGAGACATGGGATATCGATTTCTAGGAGTATATCCCCAAAGACTCTAGAAGAAAGGGTGAACATGGATATGATACCTTATGCCTCGATGATAGGGTCTATCATGTATGCCATGCTATGTACTAGGCCTGATATAATGCATGCTCTGAGTGTCACAAGTAGGTATCAGGCGGATCCAGGCTTGGAGCACTGGAAAGCAGTAAAGTGTATCCTTAAGTACTTGAGAAGGACTAAGGATCTTTTATTAGTATATGGAGGTAGTAGCCTCAAAGTTGAAGGCTACACAGACTCAAGTTTTCAATCTAATATTGATGATAGCAAGTTGAATTCAAGGTATGTGTATACCTTGAATGGAGGAGCAGTGTGCTGGAAGAGTTTCAAGCAAGATATTACTGCTGACTCAATCACAGAGGCGGAATACATTGCTGCAGCAGATGTAGTAAAAGAGGAAATCTGGATGAAAAAGTTTATCACAGATTTGGGAGTCGTACCGGATAGCGAGGAGCTGATTTCCTTATATTGCGATAATAATTGGGCGATTACTTAAATAAGGGAACCCGGGTTTCATCAGAAGTGTTCTGAGAAGGTTCCAACTTATTAGAAAGATCATGACCCGAGGAGATGTAGTAGTGGAAAAAGTTCCATCCGAAGATAACATTGCAAACCACTGACAAAGCCATTGTCTCATATTGTCTTTGAGCGTCATAGGGGTTTGATGGAGATCAGACATATAGGTGATTGGCTTTAGGTCAAGTGGGAGATTGCTAGTCATAGGTGCCCAGCAAGCCAATCACGTGAGTGATGGCATGTGTGACTTCACACGGAATCTTTTTGCTTATTATATTTTGGCATTTATCACTTTATATTGTCTATTGCATATATGCATATATATATTATGATGTCCTTGGATCCGTGCAATAGGAATCGGATCGTGATGAGATCACGATAATGAGACCGATTCACCTTTAAACACAGATCCTAAATAATCCCGGTCATAGGTTACTCGAGAGGGATATCGTGATAACCAGACAGACTGGTGTGCTGTATACCCATCCGTCCATATGATGGATGCAGGTGGTCTCATAGCTGCTCGTGTGGGGATACTAGGGATATAGTACAGGTGCTCATTGGAGAATGAGATCACTGATTGATCCGCTTACGGAATATTGGATGGTTGATCATGCCTTATTGTTAGACAATGATTCCATAGTCCTAGTGGTGTATCTGGTCCTTAGACATGAGATACCAAGTATGTCCTGTATGAGTGCTCCACTCTTTGATACCAGACTTATAGGTTTGGATGTCCCAGATCTAGTACAGCTGGTCATTGAGAGTGGTAGTCGACCTTACGAGAGCTATTGAGTATTGATAGAGGATCATCCATTCTCGGCGTCATGAGAGGAATATCCCATGTGTTCTTGCTTAGACAAATCCCTGGCTAGGGTCATTTAGGTTGAGAGAGAAAGAGTTCTCCGGGAGAATTTGATTAGAGCGAGACTCGAGTAAAAACCGTATGGGTCTAATAACACCATGCCTGATATACGGCCTCTAGGATATTAGATGGATGAGAGACTATAGTTACATTGTAACTGAAGATAGACAGGTCTAATGGATTGAATTCCCCTGTATCGTTTGGGGACTACGGCGTAGTGGCCTAGTACGTCCGTAGTCGATGAGTCGAGTGAATTATTACAGAGATAATAATTCACTGAGCTAGAAGGAGTTCTGACAGCTATGACTCACAGCCAGCTCAATATTGGGCCTAGAGGGTCACACATGTTAGGACCGGAGTGGCACTAAGAGGGGGGGGGTGAATTAGTGCAGCGGTAAAGAACGATAAACTTTCAATGATTTAAACACTTTCGGAAACTTCGTACGATAAAAGCAACGTTTCGTTTGAAACCATTTCGATTGTGTTTTAACTTGAAGGCATACGTATGAAGGAGACAAAGAAGTAAAGCATCAAAGTGAAGATGGTTTGTAGTAATGTAAATGACAATGAGAAAAACGCAAGCCGATTTATAGTGGTTCGGTCATGCGACCTACATCCACTTGCGAAGCCTTCTTCGATGAGGCTCCCAACTTCCACTAGCAAATCACTTTGAAGGGGAAGGACAAATACCCCTCTTACAACCTTTACAAGTGGTTCACACTCTTACAAAATTTCAGCAAGAAAGAAAGGGAGGTGAACACTCAAGCAATTTGAAAGTAAGACTTGCTAAGGCTTTGCTAAGACTTTTTTTCACTCTATTGCTTCTCTAAAAGTTGTTATCTCAGCTGAGAATTGAGGGGTATTTATAGGCCTCAAGAGGATTCAAATTTGAGCTCCAAAATTTGAATTCTCTTCGGTTCCCGAAGCTAGCGGTGCCACCGCCTGTCAGTTTTGACACTGACAGTGTACTGGGTGGTGCCACCGCCTAGCTCTCAGGTGCTGGGCGGTGCCACCGCCTGGCTCTGGCGGTGCCACCGCCTATACTATTTCAGCTCACTAGTTGGGCTCCAAACTTGGCCTAAACTAGTCCGAACTTGGGCCCAATTGGCCCCTACTTGGGTTATAAGATTAATACCTAATCCTAACCCTAATTAACATGCTAACTACGAGTTTAAAGACATTTCCTAAGCTATTACAAAGTCCGTAAGTCAAGACTTCTTCCGGCGAGCTTCCGGCGAACTTCCGACAGTCTTCCGAAAAACTCTCGGAAACCATTCTGCGGACTCCCGACAAGCTCCGAGACTTCACGATTTGATCTTGGAGAGTTTCGACGAGCTTCTTCGGCAAGCTACGATCTTTCTCGGTGAGCTCTGCGAACTTCCGACGAACCTTTCGGCGAGCTTCCGAAAACCCTTTGGCAAGCTCCCTACTCATTCTCGGCTAGTTCCGACAGCATTCCCGACGAACCTTCGGACTTCCGTCGAACTCTCGAACTCCCAACGAATCCTTCGCGCTTGACTCCGGCACTTTGTTTCGCTTTATGTCTTCATCGTTATCGTAGTTAATCCTGCACACACAAGCCAAAACTCTACTCCAATCTAGACAATTATTACAACGCGAATTGACATTCTGTTGCCCGGCACGTCATTGGTTGGCGCTTCATCCGATTCTTCAGCGCATCGTTCTCTCTTGCGGCTTATTGCCCAATCGGTGGTTGACCTCTGCAACCCCGATATCCTTGGTGCAATTCCGCTCTCCTTAGCCCGATGCCCAACATCCGAAGCATTCTGCCGTCCAATATCCTGACGTGATATCCTCCGGCGCAACGTCAATTCCTCCTGCGTCAACTGTCTAATCCTGATCGAGTAGACCTGCATTACTCAAAATGCAGTTAAACATCTAAACACAATCAATTAGTTTCATCATCAAAATCCGAGATTCAACAATCTCCCCCTTTTTGATGATGACAACTAATTGATGACTACCGGAGTTAACTTTAACTCCCCGGAGTTTAACCAAACTCCCCCTATCAATATGCCATTGATAGAACACTTGGATTATCGCAAATCCAAGCAACATTCATCACATGTTATGAAAAACATTTAAACCATCATGCAAATATACAAAATATTCAATTCAATGCATGAAGTCATCAATATACTTCGCCCCCTATGTCATCAACAAAAAGGAGAAGTAGCTCTAGCTATTTTAAAAGATATTCAAGTTTTTATAACGTGAAGCTAGATTTTCATCACAACATATAAGTACAAAAGCATAGTAAGATTCTTACGTTCAATCATGGTAATTCAATACTTGCTTCTTGTGCAAGATTGCACTTTGCTTTTCTTTGCATGTTCTAACTAGCAAAAGCTTTCTCTCCTTTGTTTTTGTCGAAATGTAGGGAAGAGTACAAGCTTGCCCAGCATTTGCCTTAAGCTAGCAATCTTTCTCCCCCTATGTCATTGCCGAAAAGGAGAGGAACCAATGATAAATTATGAATTTGCATCAATCAATATTTCAATCATCGCATGATACATACAAGACAAAAATGCAAAGAAATCTTGTCATGAAGGACATCAATTGTTAAACATGATATGATAATAGTCTCAAAATTTTCAATTTGCGATACATGTGATACATTGCGATACTAAAAAATTTAATGCGATGCTTTTAAGGATATCAACCTATTTTTGATACAAAGCATGGCAAGAGCAATTATATTGCAAGTTTTCTAAGTTTTGCATTTTTTACTTCTTTCGAGATAGTAATTCTTTGCTTCTCTAGCAACTTTTACGATATGAAGTTTTACTACATACAAGCTAGCAAATTTAAAGATGTGCAAGTTTGTATATTTGCTTTTCTTTGCGATGTGCATGATAGCAATTCTTTGTAATGTTCAAGATAGCAAATTGTACATCATTCTAGCTAGCAAATTAAAGATGTTCAAGAAAGCAAGCTCTTTCTTCTCTTTCGAGAAGTATCATTTTTGCTTCCTTCCCAAAATGCCAAACTAGCAAGGGACCATGTTTGACATGAGGCAAGCAAACAATTTGGCAAGAGCTACATTTGCATCTTCTCTTTAGATGTGCAAGAAAGTAAGCAAGTTTTTGCATTTTCTTGTCTTGTGCAAGTTAGCTAATTTCTCTTTGAGATGACCCTTTACATTAATTCAAGAAAGCACATTAGCAACCCTTTCTCCCCCTTTGTCATTAGCAAAAAGAAAGGAAGATTCAAGTCATGAATATCAAAATAATAATTTTATCAAGAATATTTCATCATTGCATGCATCATTATCATACGTTAAAGTATTGCATGCATAATACCAAATCATCAAATTGCATGGATCATTGTAAATCATAAATGTTTCATATCATGATGGTATCAACTTGTCAAATTATATCCTACCATGCATGATCAAAACTTTTCATTTGTATGCATCAAAATAATATCAAGAGTATTTCATGCATATTATCAAATCATCATTTATAATTACATCAATATTCCAATCATTATTTCAGTTTATGAGATCAATAAATTTGCATTATAGACAATCTCATGTTTTATCATTCATATTATTTCAATCATTGTTTCAATCATCACTATAACTCATCATGAACAAAATATAAAATCATCTAACATGATTCAAACATTTATTTTCAAAATATTTATCACTATTTTCATGTATGATAATAAAGTATTCATGATACACAGCATATGCAATACATCACATGCATCATCATAATAAAAAGCATATGCATCATTTCAAATCATAAACATTTCAAATCATCATGGTATTAATTTGTCAAATTGCATCTTGCCATGTATGATCATAACTTTTTCAAATGATAGTATCTAAATGTCAATATTCATTATATCCTATCATGCATGATAATTAACTTCTCATTTGTATTTCATACATAATTTCATTCATCACATTAGGAATATCAAGAAGAATTAATTGGGTGATGAGATGAATATTTTCATGAATACAAGCAATTGCATAAAAATCATATCATGAAGGATTAGAATATGTGTATACCAAAAGGCATGATTTCTTTTGAAAAACCTCCTCTTAAATAATCAAAAGAAAATCTTAGGAGATCAAAAGATATTCAAAAGAAATTTTAAGTCATGAAGTTCGAAAAAGATATTCTCTTTAGTAAATCGTAAAAGAACCTTAGGAGAAAAAGATTTCAATTCAAACATATAAAATCTTGACTTAAGCATAAGAAATCTCAATTTACAAATTTTGAGAAATCAAGATAAAGCTCATTTAAATTTAAATCATCAAATCAAGATCATTTTCAAGAGATTCACAAAAGTGATACAAATAGATTCATGATTTTAATTCCCATGATAATATATTTTCCTTTTAAAGTGTTTCTATTCATGTGATTTATTTCATCTATGCCAAATAAAAAATATGCATCAATGTTCAAAAACCGAAAAAGCCATTTTCATTACCGTAAAAATCAATAATCCATAAGTCTCAAGAATCATTATGCATAATTTCGAAATCTATTAAGCATAATCATTATGCATGACATCAAGACATGGTTTCAAAATATTTAATATTTTCATTACATAATTACATCATTATGCATCATCGAAATTGATTTCATAAAGTATTTTCCATCAAGATCATTTTGTTTGTTGTAGTCATGCATTTTTCTTTTTAGGTGAATCTAACTTTTCAAGCTTAGTTTTTGATACAAAATCCATACATCATCATTAAGCATGATATCAAACTTCTTTATATTTTCATTAAGACATCAAACATGGTTTCAATCAAAATTGGAAATCATCAAAATACACATATTTCTTCTTGAAAAACATTTATCATCATTTAAACAAAAAAAAAAGAGCTTTCATTACGGCAAATATCAATAATTCATAAATCACAAAAATTATCATCTATAACTTTAAAATCTCATGCATAAAATCGTCAATCATGGTATAAAAACATTTAATATTTTCATTACATCATTATGCATTACTTCAAATCAAACATGATTTCATTTAATCAAAATCGAGAAATAACAATGGAAATCAACATGAAACATATTATTACTTCTTAACCACATATAGCATAATTTCATAAGGCATTTTTAATCAAAATCATTTTGTTTATCACAAACATGCAATTTTCATGATTATTTTTAAAATTACTAGAATCATAAGCATGATTCCTAATTTTTGCATTTTTATTATTAAATTATTAGACATGCAATTTTCAAGAAAATTAATTCTAAACTAATAAAAGAGGAAAATGCATCATAAAAAGCATCACGTAATTTCAAAATAAATTAAGGGAGTTGAGTTACTTACCTTGTAGTCGAAGCCCGTCAAAGCCCAATTCGTCGTTTCACCTTTGGAAGTTCTTGATTCATCCTTAGTTGCCTTCCTCTTCTTTGGCCTCTTCCTCCATTCAAGTTCATTGTTTATTTTAGATTTTTGTTTAATGAACTTATTAAGATTTAGTATTCGAAGTTCAAGTTCATCATTGTCCTCATCACTTGAGTCATCGCTCAAGTGGTATTCATTTGTCCAGAGTTCCAAATCCTTCCTATTCTTTGGAAGGTGGTTCAAGTGCTCATCGGGTTCAAAATGTTCCAAAAGTGTCATTTCATAGGTCATTAATGACCCGATTAATTCTTCTAATGGAAAATCATTTAAATTTTTTGTCTCTTGTATTGCGGTTATTTTAGGATCCCACCTTTTTGGAAGGGATCTTAAGATCTTACTTACGAGATCAAAATTCGAAAAAGATTTACCAAGAACTCTTAGATTATTGACGACATCCGTGAAACGGGTGTACATGTCGCCTATAGTCTCGCTTGGTTGCATTCGAAAAAGCTCAAAATCATGCAACAAAATGTTAACTTTCGAGTCTTTGACTCTACTAGTTCCCTCGTGTGTGATTTCAAGTGTTCGCCAAATATCAAAAGCCGTTTCGCACATAGAAATCCGATTGATCTCATTTTTGTCCAAAGCGTAAAATAAGGCATTCATAGCCTTTGCGTTTAAAGAAAAATGCTTCTTCTCCAAATCCGACCATTCGTTCATCGGTTTAGAGGGAAGTTGAAAACCGTTTTCAACAATATTCCATAAATCTAAGTTCATAGAAATCAAGAAAACTCTCATTCGAGTTTTCCAATAAGTGTAGTCCAATCCGTTAAACAATGGTGGACGAAAAACCGAAAAGCCCTCTTGAAAGCCATGAAGAGCCATTTCTCTCGGGTGTAAATCCGAAATGAGAAATACCGGGCTCTGATACCAATTGTTAGGACCGGAGCGGCACTAAGAGGGGGGGGTGAATTAGTGCAGCGGTAAAGAACGATAAACTTTCAATGATTTAAACACTTTCGGAAACTTCGTACGATAAAAGCAACGTTTCGTTTGAAACCGTTTCGATTGCATTTTAACTTGAAGGCATACGTATGAAGGAGACAAAGAAGTAGAGCATCAAAGTGAAGATGGTTTGCAGTAATGTAAATGACAATGAGAAAAACGCAAACCGATTTATAGTGGTTCGGTCATGCGACCTACATCCACTTGCGAAGCCTTCTTCGATGAGGCTCCCAACTTCCACTAGCAAATCACTTTAAAGGGGAAGGACAAATACCCCTCTTACAACCTTTACAAGTGGTTCACACTCTTACAAAATTTCAGCAAGAAAGAAAGAGAGGTGAACACTCAAGCAATTTGAAAGTAAGACTTGCTAAGGCTTTGCTAAGACTTTTTTTCACTCTATTGCTTCTCTAAAAGTTATTATCTCAGCTGAGAATTGAGGGGTATTTATAGGCCTCAAGAGGATTCAAATTTGGGCTCCAAAATTTGAAATCTCTTCGGTTCCCGAAGCTAGCGGTGCCACCGCCTGTCAGTTTTGACACTGACAGTGTACTGGGCGGTGCCACCGCCCAGTCCAGCGGTGCCACCGCCTAGCTCTCAGGTGCTGGGCGGTGCCACCGCCTGGCTCTGGCGGTGCCACCGCCTATACTATTTCAGCTCACTAGTTGGGCTCCAAACTTGGCCCAAACTAGTCCGAACTTGGGCCCAATTGGCCCCTACTTGGGTTATAAGATTAATACTTAATCCTAACCCTAATTAACATGCTAACTATGAGTGTAAAGACATTTCCTAAGCTATTACAAAATCCGCAAGTCAAGACTTCTTCCGGCGAGCTTCCGGCGAACTTCCGACAGTCTTCCAAAAAACTCTCGGAAACCATTCTGCGGACTCCCGACAAGCTCCGAGACTTCACGATTTGATCTTGGCGAGTTTCGACGAGCTTCTTCAGCAAGCTACGATCTTTCTCGGTGAGCTCCGCGAACTTCCGACGAACCTTTCGGCGAGCTTCCGAAAACCCTTTGGCAAGCTCCCTACTCATTCTCGGCTAGTTCCGACAGCATTCCTGACGAACCTTCGGACTTCTGTCGAACTCTCGAACTCCCAACGAATCCTTCGCGCTTGACTCTGGCACTTTGTTTCGCTTTATGTCTTCATCGTTATCGTAGTTAATCCTGCACACACAAGCCAAAACTCTACTCCGATCTAGACAATTATTACAACGCGAATTGACATTCTGTTGCCCGGCACGTCATTGGTTGGTGCTTCGTCCGATTCTTCAGCGCATCGTTCTCTCTTGCGGCTTATTGCCCAATCGGTGGTTGACCTCTGCAACCCCGATATCCTTGGTGCAATTCTGCTCTCCTTGGCCCGATGCCCAACGTCCGAAGCATTCTGCCGTCCAATATCCTGACGTGATATCCTCCGGCGCAACGTCAATTCCTCCTGCGTCAACTGTCTAATCCTTATCGAGTAGACCTGCATTACTCAAAATGCAGTTAAACATCTAAACACAATCAATTAGTTTCATCATCAAAATCCAAGATTCAACAACACACATATGGTAGGCATTGCGATGAGTAGAGGTTCGGATATGAGATATCCGTCGGAGCCCCTATCTTATTAGATATCCAATAAGCCCCTGAATTATTGGATCACATGGACTAGATCCAATAAGAGCCCATGAGAGATTATTGGATAGAGATCCACTATTCTAAAAGGCTTGGGTAATTGGATGCAGATCCATTACCCACTAGGGGATGATCGATTAGGATTTGATAAGGGGCCTCTATAAATAGGAGGGATTCAGAGCCTCATAGGCTAGAGCCTTTCCTTGCCTCTCCTATTCTCCCCCCTCTCCACTTTAAAGCAGGCTTGGAGTTTTGAGGAGCGTCGTCGCAGCCTTGCAGTGTGGATCACTGCCAGAGAGGAGGACGCTTGACCTCCTTCACCCTCTCCTAAAGATCTGGAAAGAAATAGAGATATACGATCTCCCTAGGTAACATAATCTATTTTATATGCAGTTTGTTTCGTGGATTTTTGCCCACCAATCTTCGCATGACGACAAACATCTCTTTGGGAATAGGGGATTTTGTTTTCTTGTTCTTCCACTACGCATGTGATGTCACCCCTAAGATTTCCCAACAAGGTTGATACCATATTGTTTATTAAATATTTTAAAAATAATTTTCTTATAGTTCAAATTTATGTTGATGATATAATTTTTGGTTCTTCAAATGAGACTTTATGTGAGTCTTTTGCCATGAGTATGATCCAAGAGTTTGAAATGAGTTTAATGTGTGAATTAACTTTCTTCTTAGGATTGCAAATTAAGTAACTAAGTGATGAAATTTTGTTAGTCAAACTAAATATGCTTTAGATCTATTAAAATGGTTCAATATGAATAGCTCTAAGGCTATTAATACACAAATGAGTACTTCCACAAAGTTAGATATGGACCACGATGGAGAAAATTTTGATCAAAAGACTTTTAGGGGTATGATAGGTAGTTTACTATATCTCATTGCAGCTAGACCATACATTATGTTTAGTGTTAGACTTTATGCTAGATTTCAATCTAATCCCAAGAAATCTCACTTTAAAGCTATTAAAAGGATTTTTAGATACCTAAAAGGAACTCTTAATCTAGGATTATGATATCCAAAATCTAAAAACTTTGAATTAATTACTTATACCGATGCAGATTTTGTAAGATGTAGAGTAGATAGAAAAGGTACATCAAGAATATATCAACTCTTAGGTTATGTATGCACTTGCCTCTTAGTCTTCTAAGAAATAAAACTCAGTTGCATTATCTTTAGTTGAAGTTGAGTATATAGCAGCAGGCGCATGTTGTGCACAAGTTATATGGATGAAAAAATTTTTAGAGGATTATGAAATCTACTTAAAAAATATTCCTATAAAATGCGATAATAGTAGTGTAATATGCTTAACAAAATATCTCATTCAATACTCTAGAACTAAGTATATTGATATTAGGTATCATTTTATTTGAGATCATACTAATAATCATGATATGTTTTTAAAATTTATTGATACAAAACATCAATTAGTTGATATTTTTATAAAACCATTGAATGAGGAACAATTTGATTTTATTATAAGAGAATTAGGTATATTAAATCTTCCTAATGCATAAATTCCTCTTATCCATTATTTTGGAATTCTCGATTTTTTGTAACTTCAGTTTTTTCTCTTAAATCGAGATCGGTTCCTCTCACTCCTTTCTATTTGCAAAAGTGATGCTTTGATTCATGGACCTTTGGATTCATGACTTAATCTCTCTTTCGTTCATGTGATGATCGTAATGTTTTCTAAATCTTGGATTTTGATGATAAAATCAATTGGTGAATTAATGATCTAATCCATGTGTTGAGATAAGTGATGTAGGACTAACTATGATTGTGAGAAAGGCAAAACGATTAAAGAAGAATCAAAGTTTGGCTTGAATCAATGATCGGGCATCAGGCCAGATGAATCAGGGGATACACCAAAGGATCAAACGATGCTGTAAAGCTCGTCAGAAGTTCACTAGGAGTTCGTTGAAAGCTCATTGGGAGTTCGCCGAAAGCTCGCCAAAAGTTTGTTGGGAGTTCACCGAAAGCTTACCAAAAGATCGTCGGGATTTCACCGAGAGTTCAGTTGAACAATTGATGTGTTAGACAACTTAGATTAGTTGTATCATAATTATTTTAGCCTTCATTATAGTAGTTAGGATTTTAATTTGAGTTATTTTTGGGAGAAATCCTATTAACTCAATTAGGGACCAACTGAGCTTTTAATAGGGCTGAATTGGGCCAGTTGGATGGCCCATTTAGTCACTTGGGGCCATGTCAAGCGGTGGCATCGCTTAGACTAGGTGGTAGTACCATTTGAGGCTTAGCGCCTCCTAGATGGTCTGGGCGGTGGTACCATTGGCAGTTAATACCGCTAGGTGGTGGTACCACTCTATCAGACAGTGGTACCGCCAAAGCTCAGTCTTCAAGACTCTATCTGGCGATTGTACCACCCAGACTGGGTGATGGTACCACCCAGTGTTAGTCTACAAGCAGTGGTACCGCCCAATACTAGTGGTGGTACCATGAGTACTCTGAAAACCCGGGATAAGATACTTTTTGGCTTCATTTTCGAAGCTATTAGGGTCTATAAATACCCTACTCTTTTCTACATGAAAGAGCACAAAAAGTGAGAACAAAATGTCTAAGATTTTGGTTATAAAAGTGTTGAAAAGTTGCTAAGTGTCATCCTCCTTTAGCTTTATGATCAATCTAAGAGAGGTGTGAGGCTTTTAAAAGATTATCTTCTAAACCTGTAAAAAGGAGAAAGAGTTGTAAGAGGGTGGTTAGTCTTCATCCATTGCAGGAAGACTGTCAATGGATGTCAGTGGCCTTAACGGAGGAAGAATCAGAACTGGATGTAGGTTATCACGACCGAACCATTATAAATCTGGTGTGCTTTCTTTCTATGTCATTTATTTCATACTTTTCATTCTTATCACTCACTAATTTAATTTCTCACTGCCCTCAATCGCTTATAAATATTTTCAAGTTTAAACGCTTTTTTGGATATAAGATTTATCGAACGAATCTTGGAATTAATGTCGTTTTTATCGTTAATACTAATTCACCCGCCCCTCTTAGTGCCAACTTAATTCTAACAATTGGTATCAGAGCCAAGTTACTCTCTATATGGTTTAAAATTCATGAGAGATGACTTTTACTGGTAATCAAGAGGGTCTTTCTATCACTCGTCCTCTTATGTTCAATGGGACAGACTACACGTATTGAAAAACTAGAATGAGAATTTTATTACTTTTTATAGATTTTGAATTGTAGAACATTGTTGAAAGCAATTTTGAGAAGTCTTCCAAACTAATAAACTAATGGAATGATTTGGAAAAGAAGACTTTCTCTTTGAATGCTAAAGCGATGAATACTTTATTTTGTGCTCTTGATAAGAATGAATTTAATCGAGTTTCTATATGCAAAACTGTACATGAGATTTGACACACACTTGAAGTCACACATAAAGGCACAAGTAGGATTTAAGAGTCAAAAATTAATCTTTTAGCTCATAGTTATGAGTTGTTTCATATGAAACTAAGCGAGACCATTGGAGACATATACACCCATTTTACGGATGTCGTCAATAGTCTAAAAGCACTTGGTAAAAGTTTTTCTGATTTTGAACTTGTTAATAAGATATTAAGATCCCTTCCAAAAAGTTGAGATCCTAAAATAACCACAATACAAGAGGCAAAAGACCTCAATAACTTTCCGCTTGAAGAACTTATTGGGTCCTTGATAACCTATGAAATAACATGTATAGCACATGATAAACTTGAGAACAACCTTCCAAAGAATAGAAAGGGCATGACAATTAGGACCAAAGAAGGACACTTGGGTGAAAACTTAAGCGATGACGATGATAATGATGACTTGGCATTTCTTACAAAAACGTTTAAAAAATTCTTAAAAAGGAACAAAACAAAGCTAGACACTAATTACAAAAGTGAACTAAAAAAGAAAGAAGTCAGGGCACTTCAAAAATGAATGTCCCCAAGTGAAGAAAAAGCTACCAAAGAAAAATAAAGCGCTCAAAGCAACTTAGGACAATTCAAGTACATCCGAAGACGAGGAGCTAACCAACAAAGAAGAAGTTGCTAACTACACTCTAATGGCACTCGATGACGAGGTAAGTGACTCAAACAAATCGTATTTAGCTTATGATGATTTACTTATCGCTTTCAATAATCTATATGATGAATGTAAGCTAGTTGGTAAAAATATAAGTTATTAAAAAAGGAGCATACTTATCTTGTTAGTGAATTTGATAAGTTAAAAAATGAGCATGATGATAGTATGTTAGCATCTTGCACTAAGTGTGATGAGATAGATTCACTAAGAAAAGAAAATGTCTTACTATAAGAAATATTAAAAAAATTTAAAATAGGTAATAAATCTCTAAATATTGATCCTTGGTAATAAGGGTCATATTTATAGAAAGGAAAGAATTGGGTTTATGAGTAACACTTAATAAAAGCCAACTATCTTCGTTAAAGGACTTACATTACATGTCTCACCTAGAGAAAAATATAATTTTTATGAAAAATTTGATCATTTTGCATAAAATATCCATTTAAAAAGTATAGTCTATACAAATTAATTTGGATTCCTAAGAGAACCATAAATCACTCAATGATAGATAGATCTATTTATGAGGGACCCAAGGTTAAATGGGTACCTAAAAAAAATCATCCTTTTTTGTATATATGTCTACAATCACAAGTTAGGAGCAAGAGATGGTACCTTGATAGTAGATGCTCAAGGCACATAACTGGAGATTCAATACACATCTCTAAGCTCACTAGCCAAGACGAAGGATTTGTTACCTTCGGAGACAACAATGAAGGAAAAATTATTGGCAAAGGAAATATAGGTAATAAATCAAACCTTTTAATTGAAGATGCGTTATTAGTAGATGGTTTAAAATATAATCTATAAGCATTAGTCAATTATATGATAAAGGATATATCATCAAATTTGAATATAATATTTGTATAATTGAAATACCACATAAAAATAGATCTATGATTACCTTCAAAAATAATAATATGTATATTTTTAATTTCGATGATTTTTACGTTGAAATGTATTTTTCAGTTTTAGACAATGATGCATGGCTTTGACATAGGAGATTAGGTCATGCTAGGATGAAACTAATCTCTCAAATTTCAACTAGAGAACTTGTAAGAGGAATGTCTAGTATCAAGTTTGTTAAAGATAAAGTTTGTGATGCATATCAATTAGAAAAAAATAAAAAATAGTTTCAAATCAAATAATTAAATAAGTACCTCTAGACCACTATAATTGATCCATATAGATTTATTTAGACCAATTGATACAACAAGCCTATGAGGTAGTAAATATGCCTTAGTAATTATTGATAATTATAGTAGATACACTTGGACATACTTCTTGGCACATAAAAGTGATTGCTTTAAATATTTTTTAAAATTTTATAAATTAGTTCAAAATGAAAAGGGTTTTTTGATTGCCACTATTCAAAGTGATCATGGTAGTGAATTTCAAAACTATGATTTTAAAAACTTTTGTGATTCAAATGGGTATAACCACAACTTCTTCACTCCAAGAAACCCTCAACAAAATGGAGTTGTTGAGTAAAAAAATAAGAGTTTACAAGAAATGACAAGAATCATGCTTAACGAGCATAGCCTACCCAAGTATTTTTGGGCCGAAGTCATTAACACAGCATGCTATGTCATGAACAGAGTTCTTGTAAGACCAGTGCTTATCAAAACTCTTTATGAATTATGGAATAATAAAAGACCCAATATTTCATAGTTTAAAGTTTTTGGTTGTAGATGTTTTGTTTAAAATGAAAAAAATGCCTTAGGAAAATTTGATGCAAAATTTGATGAAGGCATTTTTCTTAGTTATTCCTCTATGTCTAAAGCTTTTTGTGTCTTTAATAAAAGAACATTGGTGATAGAGGAATCTATTCATGTAGTGTTTAATGAGTTTTTCGAATTTAAGAAAAATTATTTTGATGACGATATTAATTTTGATGTTTTAGATTTGAATAAAAACTCTACTCTCCCAAACAACTTGGATGCATCTTCTTCCAAAGAATCTTTACCTAAGGATTGGAAGTATATAGATGCTCATCCTAAGAAGTTAATCATTGGAGAAATATTAAAAGGTGTTCAAACTCGCTCTTCATTTAAGAATTTTTGTGCTAATGCATCCTTCTTGTTCAAATTGAACCAAAATGTATTGACGAAGCCTTGAAAGATGATTCATGGGTCTTTATAATACATCATAAATTAAATCAATTTGAGAGAAATAAAGTATGAAAGCTTGTTCCTAGACCTAGTGACTGTTTAGTAATTGATACTAAATAGGTCTTTAAAAATAAGCAAGATGAACTTGGTATCGATTATGAAGAAATATTTACTCTTGTGGCTAGACTTAAAGCCATAAGAATTCTCATTACTTATGCTAGTTGTAATAATTTTAAGTTATTTCAAAGTGGATATTAAAAATGCTTTTCTTAAGGGCTTTATTTCTAAAGAAGTTTATGCTGAACAACCACTAGGATTTGAAAATAATATTTTTCTGAATCATGTTTTTAAGTTGTATAAAGCTCTCTATGGTTTGAAATAAGCCTCAAAGGCTAAGTATGAGAGAATTATTTTCTTTCTAATTAAGAATAATTTCCTGAAAGGTAAGGTCGATACTACATTGATTATTAAATATTTTAAAAATAATTTTCTCATTATTCAAATTTATGTTGATGATATCATTTTTGGGTCTTCAAATGAGTCTTTATGTGAATCTTTTGTCAATAATATGAGCCATGAATTCGAAATAAGTTTAAGGGAACTACCCATTTTCCTAGGTTTACAAATCAAACAACTTAGTGATGGAACTTTTGTTAGTCAAACTAAGTATGTGTTAGATATATTAAAATAATTTAATATGGATAGTACTAAAGCTATAAATATACCAATAAGTACTTCTACAAAATTAGATATAGACATTAATGAAGGACGATTTTGATCAAAAGATTTGTAAGGGTATGATAAGTAGTTTATTATATGTCACAACAACTAGACCTGATATTATGTTTAGTATCCCAAACAATCTCATTTAAAAGCTATTGAAAGAATTTTTATATACCTAAAAGGAACTCTTAATCTAGGATTATGGTATCCAAAAATTAAAAATCTTGAATTGATTGCTTATGCCGATGCTGATTTTACTAGTTGTCAAATAGATAGAGAAAAAGCACATTTGGAACATATCAACTCTTAGGTCATGCACTTGTCTCTTAGTCTTCCAAGAAATAAAACTTGGTTGCATTATCTACAACTGAAACTAAGTATATAGCAGTAGGTATATATTATGCATAAGTCATATAGATGAAAAATACATTAGTAGATTATGGAATTCACTTGAAAAACATACTTATAAAATGTGATAATACTATGTTTAACAAAAATTTCCTATTCAGCACTCTAGAACTAAACATATTGATATTAGGCATCATTTTATTAGAGATAATATTAATAACCATGATATATCTTTAGAATTTATTGATACAAAACATTAATTAGCTGATATTTTTACAAAACCTTTAAATGAGGAATAATTTGATTTTATTAGAAGAGAATTAGGCATGTTAAATCTTCCAAATGCATGAATTCCTCTATACATTTTTTAGATTTCTCAATTTTTCATAATTGAAGTTTTTTAGAACACTTCTTTCATTCCTTCTATTGAATCTCATATTTTAATGATAAAATTAATTAATAAAGTTATGATCTAATGTACATTTAAGTGACACAGGACTAGCTTTGATCAGGGAAGATAAATCAATTAAAGTAGTAGAATCAAAAGTTGGGCTGGAATAGAACATATTAAAAGATTGGACATCAAACCGAAGGAAGGTCGACATATCGGCAAAAGGCTTCGTGCCATGAATTCGAGCCTCGGGCCAAATGGATCGGACATTACGCCAAGGAGATTGGGTGTTGTAGAGGTTAACATGCTGATTGGATAATACGCCGCAAGAGAGGATGATGCATCGAAGGTTCGGATGAAGCGCCGGATGAACCAATGACATGCCGGAAAACTTAGTATTCTTACTTGTAATAATTTGTCTAGATAGAAGTAGTTTAGAGGGCTAATTGAGTTAGTTTCGGGTGTAACTATGCCAACTCAATTAGGGACCAATTAGGCCCAAATTGGGACTATTTTGGGCCAAGAGAAAGGCCCATTCAGTGACCCAAACGTTGGGTCAAGCAATAGCACCGCTGGTTCAGGCGGTGGCACCGCTAGAGGCTCAATCTCCAAGATAGTCTCCGAGACTATATTAGGTGGTACTGTAGTATTGCCAGACTAGGCGGTGATACCGCTCAAACATAATCTCCCAAATAATGTTAAGCAATGGTACCGCTAGTTTGGGTGGTGGTACCACCTAGTGTCTATGCTGTAGGCAATAGTACCGCCCAGCACAAGCGATGGTACCGCCAAGACTTGAGAAACCCGAGATGAGACATTTTTTAGCTTTATTTTTGAAGCCATTTAGGGTCTATAAATACCCTAGCTATTCCTACATGGAGATGTACGAATTAAGTAGAAAGGGAAAAGAATTCTAAGTTATAAAGGTATTAAAAAGATTGATATTAGAACCCTTGTAGATTCTAAGCTTGGGGTTGATCTCTTTAAGAGATCGGCCTCCTTGGAACTTTATAGAGGTTCCTTCCTCTAAATTGCTACTCAAAGGCTGCAGAAAATATTCATCTATTACTTATGAAAAAAGGGTGAATACATGGTTATAGGGCTTCTATACCCCAACTCCTAATAGGACTTCTACTCAAAGACTAACTCAATTAGGACTCCTCAAGACTCCTAATAGGACTCCTACTCAAGACTCTTATTCCTTTACAACTCCTAATGCTTCTTTAAGAAATACTCTCCTAACCCTAGCCGACCTCTTCACCTCTTTAATAGGGGTCGGCTAGGTAGGTTTTACATGAATGCCCCTTTTAATGAAACTCAATTTAGGACTCTTCTAGCTAGAGTCCTAATAGACTCACCCTCTTCAAATCAGCCTTGTCCTTGAGGCTGATGATTCATGAATTCTGGAAATTTGATCTTCAAGTCCTCATAGTTCTCCCAAGTGGCATATTTTGTTGGTAGGTTCGCCCATTGTATTAGCACTTCAATAGTGGGTCGTCATCGTTGAGTCACTATTCGTCAATCAATAATGGCACTTGGTTAGATCTGGAGTTCTCCTTGGGTAGTCATATCTAGTAGATGGCTTTGGGCTATCTCATTTTGTCCTAACTTGAGCTTTAAACATGACACATGGAAGACTAGATGGATTTGTAAGTTAGCGGGTAAGTCCAATCTGTATGCTACTACTGCGATGCATTCCAAAATTTGGTAGGGTTCATAGAATTGAGGTAAAAGCTTCATAGATGCTCTAGTTTGGATTGATGTTTGCTTGTATGGCTGGAGTCGTAGAAAGACCCAATCTCCTACTGAAAATTCTCTTTCACCTTTGTGTTAATCATATTGTTGTTTCATCCTTGCTTGAGCTGTAGTGAGATTATCTTTTAATGACTTTAGCATTTTGTTTCTGTCTTGTAGTTCCCTCTTAATATCCTCAAGAAAGTTGCTGGTCAGAAATGAAACGGTCGAAAATTCAGCTTGCTCGAGTAGTCGTGAATGCGCATCTACAACAACATTCTCTTTCCCCCTTTCGTAAGTTATTCATAATCATATCCAAGAAGCTTTGTTACCCATTTTTGTTGCTCAGGGGAAGATATCTTTTGCCCTAAGAAATATTTAGGTTTTTATGGTCAGTCTTGATTTGAAAGTGTCGTCCGATCAAGTATGGTCTCCATTTGGTCACCACATGCACAATTGTGAGCATCTCCTTGTTGTAAATAGTCATCTTGAGTTGGGAATGAGATAATGCCTTACTAGTATAAGCGAGGGGGTGGCCATCTTACATTAGTATAGCACCAATTCTGACACTGGAGGCATCGACTTCAATAACAAAAGTCTTATCGAAGTCGGGTAGTGCTAGTACGAGCGTTGTCGTCATTGCGGCCTTAAGTTCGTCGAAGGCGGTGGTGGCTTTATTCGACCACTGGAAAGTATCCTTTTTTAGTAGGGAAGTAAGGGGTGCATTGATCTTTCCATAATTTTTCACGAACTTGCATTAGTAGCCTATTAAACCGAGAAAGCCGCGTAGCGATTTTATGTTCCTCGGGGTTGGCCAATTCTGCATTGCTTCAATTTTGGAGGGGTCCACTGCCACACCTTCCTTTGATATGATATATCCCAAATATTCCACCATCTATTGAAGAAAGCTACACTTCGATTTTTTGACAAAAAGAACATGTTCTCACAAAATCGTCAAAATAAGTCGTAAGTGTTGAAAATGACTTTCAAGAGAAGGTTTATAAATAAGGATATCGTCGAAGAAAATCAGCTCAAACTTAGGAAGATAATTCTGAAAGATATCATTCATAAGGCTCTAGAAGGTGGAGGGAGCATTGGTGAGACCAAAGGGAATTACCAAAAATTCATAGTGGTCGTTGTGTATTCGAAAGGCGATTTTCGGTATGTCTTCTTTGCACACTCGTATTTGGTAATATCCAGATCGAAGGTCCAGCTTTGTGAAGACTCATGCTACCTTTAATTCATCAAGCAATTCATCTACTACTGGAATAGGGTATTTGTCCTTGAAAGTGATGCTATTGAGAGCTTGGTAATCAATACACATTCGTCATGTTGTCCTTCTTTTGTACGAGGAGCACCGGTAAAGAGTAGGGGCTGCAACTTGGTCGAATAATTTCTACTTCAAGCATCTCTTTTATAATCATGTCTATTTCATCCTTTTGGAGATGTAGATACTAATATGACTGAGTATTTGCTGGAGGTTTGCCCAGAAGAATCGGTATAGAATGATCATACCGACGAGTAGGAGGTAGGTTGCACGGTTCGTCAAATATATCTAAAAATTCAGCAAGCAAAGGAAGTAGGTTTGGATCTTTAAATTATGTTAGCTCTCCCTTAGTTTGTTGCTCAAGTTGTACCAAAAAGTCACTGCATACTTTATGCAAAACCTTCTCCATTCGTTGCGTGCAAATCGTCATTATGTCATCCCCACGTTTCCCGTGCAGTATCACCTGTTTCCCTTTACTATAAAATCTTATAATTAGTTTCACAAGGTTCTAGGAAACATCACCTAATGTTGTCAACCATTTGATGCCGAGCACAGCCTCATAATCATCAAGAGGGAGGAGGAAGAAATATGCAATTATCTCTTGGTCCTGCAGCAACAATTTCACTTGTGGGCACCTACGATCACACTTCAAAATCCATCCGTCGGCGACCTTAACATCAAACCTGCTATAATTCTCGATAGGTAAGTCCATCTGGATAGCAACCTTGCTATTCATAAAATTATTAGTACTCCTAGTGTCAATAAGAACAGTGATAGGTTGTTGCTTTAGAAGTGCTCCCACTTTCATCATTTGCGGGTTCGCGTAACCGGCAAGGGCATACATCGTAATATCAACCGGCTATTATTCTTCATCCATGACCACTTCCTCATGCTCCTGGACCTCCTCCTCCATGTCTTCAAGAGGTTTAATCAGTAGGAGATGGCCCCTTTTACAATGATGATCACGGTTCCATGGCTCGTCGCAATGCCAACAAAAACCCTTTGTTGATCGATCACGTAGTTCTTCTCTTGTCAATTTGTTTGGCAGCAAAGGACAGCTGGGAGCAGAAGAAAGTTTATATGCCATGGGCCTAGGAGAAGTTCTCATCCTCTGAGCATCTTGGTTGAGCCGTTCTTCTTGTATTCGAGTAAAGGAAATCGTAGCTGTCATAGTACGGGGCTGCCGCGCCTTAACCTCCCCTTTTATCTCTGTCTTGAGTCCTTTGATGAATGTTCCTAACAATTGATGGTCAGTCCAATCATGAGCAAGGTAGGATAGCTTCTCAAACCTAGTTTGGTACTCTTGAATCATAGAGGTTTGTCGAATCTTTGCGAGTTGGCCATCAATATTTTTGTACTTTGTATGTCTAAAACGATTCAATAGTGCATTCTTAAATTTATTCCACGTCGGAGCTATTTGATTGTATTCCAATTAATTGTACCATTGAATAGCATCTCCTTTATGGTGGATGATAGTAATTTCCACCATAGCATCATCCAACGTTCGGTAGTAGTGAAAGTAACGTTTGACGCGCGAAATCCACCCCGCCAGGTCTCCTTCTTCCCATCGCAGGAAGTCCCCCCTCATGCGTGGCTGAAGCATGTCGGAGGGCTATCTCTCCTTCTCTAGAGGTCTCTTTGAACCCTCCTTGTTGCAATTCAATTGGACTCGGCGGTTGTCCAATTCCGAATTCTGCAAACAAAGCACGTAATTTGTCCTCCAAGCGCGATTCAAGCCACGATTCAATATGAGATTCCAATGCTTCAAATTTGGCATCAATTCGATCTTGAGAAGCCATAGCATATGCCTATAGATCAAAGATGTCTCTGTCTTTATTCTATTGATGGGTTAATGGCATGGGTGGTGGAAGGTTTGGAAGAATTGAGGATCACGGAAAGGTATTGTAGTAGATTTTTACGTCTAAAGTATAGTAGATTGGACGTAAAATATCAGTTATTGTATTAAGAATTTTTTAACGAAACTAAAGGGAAATCTGCTGTTAGGAAGTGTCAATGCTGTTCTAAAATTTTATAAAGATTTGGACAAAAAAAAATGCAGTAACAAGATCAAACAAACTGTGCTATGCGGCTGGAATTTTACAGTGCAGATTTTCAAGTATAGCAGTTTGGACGTAAAAGATCAATAGTTTATATTAAGTTAAGAATTTTTTGACAAAACTAAATGAAAATCTACTATTAGGAAGTTTCAAAGTTGTTATAAAAATTTTGTAGAGATTTGGGTAGAAAAAATGTAGTAATAAGATCAAACAAACTGTGCTATGCGGTTGGAATTTTATAGTGCAGATTTTCAAGTATAGTAGTTTGGACATAAAAGATCAATAGTTTATATTGTAATTTTTTTGACAAAACCAAAGGAAATCTGTTGTTAGAAGTGTTAAAGTGTTATAAAAATTTCGTAGAGATTTAGATAGAAAAAATGTAGTAACAAGATCAAACAAATTATGCTATGCTGCTGGAATTTTACAATGCAGATTTTCAAGTATAGTAGTTTGGACGTAAAAGATCAATAGTTTATATTGAGATTTTTTAACAAAACCAAAGGGAAATTTGTTGTTAGAAGTGTCAAAGTGTCATAAAAATTTCATAGAGATTTGGATAGAAAAAATGCAATAGCAAGATCAAATAGACTGTGCTATGTGGTTGGAATTATACAATATATCTTTCGTCATAGAGATGAAAACTTTACGATGAAAAGTTTATGTAGTAATATAGGAACAATTTTTTTTTGAATAAGGATAATTAAATTATAATAGCAGTATGGTAGGAAACCAAAACCTATTGCAATTCACTGGGAGATCAAAGGATGATCCGCGGTGGTGGAGATGATGGCAGAGTTCAGCGATGATCTTTTAAGCAATTGTGGGAATTGCTTTGGGCGGCTATGGAGGGCTGATGGATGGCTGTGGAAGGGTAGTGAGATACCAAAAACGTTGCTCTAATACCAAGTGTTAGAACCCTTGCAGATTCTAAGCTTGGGGTTGATCTCTTTAGGGGATCAGCCTCCTTGGAACTCCATAGGGGTTCCTTCCTCTAAATTACTGCTCAAAGACTGTAGAAAATATTCATCTATTGCTTATGAAAAAAGGATGAATACATGGTTATTTATAAAGCTTTTAAACCCTAACTCCTAATAGGACTCCAACTCAAGATTCCTACTCAATTAGGACTCCTACTCAAGACACCTAATAGGACTCCTACTTAAGACTCTTATTCCTTTACAACTCCTAATGTTTCTAAGAAATACTCTCCTAACCTTAGTCGGTCTCTTCACCTCTTTAATAGGGGTCGGCTAGGTAGATTTTACATGAATGCCCCTTTTAATGAAACTCAATTTAGGACTCTCCTAATTAGAGTCCTAACAATTAAGTTCCCTTATCTAGTTTAAGTGTTGAACTTTTTTTAAGAGAGGAGACAGTGGGAGTATAAAGGTTCTCTCCTGAGCTTGTCAAAAGGAGAATAGAGTTGTAAGGGTAATTGGTCCTCGCTCATTAAAGGAAGACAATTAGTGGATGTTGATGGTCTCGATGGAAGAGGAATCGAAAGTAGATATAGGTCACAACGACCGAACCACTATAAATTGGTGTGCTTTCTTTCTGCACTACCATTTACTTACTTTGCAATTGCTTTAATTTCTCATTATTTTAGCTGCACACTCTTACGAATGTTTTTAAAGTTAAAAACTTTTTGATACAGTTTTATCGTATGAAGTTTTCTGACTCAATGTAATTTTCCGTACGCACTAATTCACCCCACACCCCACCCCCCCGTTCTTAGTGTTGACTTGATCCTAATAGTTGGTATCAGAGCAAGGTTACTCTTGATTTAGTTTTAAAACTCAAGAGAGATGGCTTTTGCCGATAATCATGAGGGTCATTCTATCGCATGTCCTCCCATGTTCAATGGAACGAACTATACTTATTGGAAACCTAGAATGAGAATTTTCTTGATTTATATGGATTTCAAGTATGAAATAATATTGAAAACTGATTTCAAAAGTCTTCTCTTCCAATGAACGATTGGAATGATTTGGAGAAGAAGACTTTCTCTTTGAACGACGAAGCTATGAATGCTTTATTTTGTGCTTTGGATAAAAATGAATTCAATTGAGTTTCTATTTGCAAAGCGGCTTATGATATTTGGTATACACTTGAAATCACACATGAAGGCATGAGTAGAGTTAACGAGTCAAAAATCAATCTTTTGGTTTATAGTAATGAATTATTTCGCATGAAACCAAGCGAGACCACTAGAGATATGTACACCCAATTTATAGATGTTGTCAATAGTCTAAAAGCACTTGGTAAAAGTTTTTCTAATTTTGAACTTATTAACAAGATATTAAGATCTATTCGAAAGAGTTGAGATCCTAAAGTAACCAAAATTCAAGAAGTCAAAGACTTAAATAACTTTCCACTCGAAAAACTTATTAGGTTTTTAATGACCTATGAAATGACTTGTATGACACATAACAAACTTGAGAACAACCTTCCAAAGAATAGGAAGGATTTTACACTTAAAACAAAAGAAGACCACTTGAGCAAAAGTTCAAGTAATGATGAACTTGATTTCCTAACAACAAAGTTTAAAAAGTTTATAAAACAATAATCAAAAAATAAAAATAAACTTAAAAAGAAGAAGAAGACACTCAAGGCGATCTGAGACAAATCGAGTACCTCCGAAGACGAGGAACAAACCAACAAAGACAAAGTGATGAACTATGCCTAGGTGGCTCTTGACAATGAGGTAAATGACTCACCCAAAACCTCTTTACCTTACAATGAAATTACTTGAGTTATTTGATGATTTGAAATTAGTTAGTAAGAAATAAAAAATATAAAAAAACATTTATGCTTCTCTTTCTAGTGATTTTGAAAAAATGATCATGACAATTGCATATTTTATGATAAAAGAATAAAATATTAGATTTAAATCTAATGCTTGTACACCTAATAAGATTAATCCTATGTATATTTTGAGAAGTAATAATATGTATCTTCATGATTTTTGTATTACTTTTTGATTTTAAATGATGACATATGGCTTTGGTATGGAAGACTAGTATAAAGTCAATCACACAAATTGTAACTAAAGAATCTTAGCTATTTTTAATCTCATAGGAATCAATATATATTGTTTTCAATGAATTTTCCAAATGTAAGAAAAGTGATTTTGATGATGAGTTTAGAATTGATAAATTGAATTTGAATGAAATTTTTTTAACTAAATCAAAAACCTTCTTTTTATTTCTCTACTTGAGGTATCTTTTATGAGAATCAAAATCTTTTCTATCTTTGATAATTTCTTCTTACCATTTACTGAAGATGAGACTTATGCAAATAAACTATGACCTTGATAATGGTTTGTAATTTGAAATTGTGCATGTTATACCTTGAAAACTTGAAACCATGTTTTGGTATCATGCATAAGGATTTGAAGTAATGATGATTTGAAATCTTATGTTTTGGAATTATGTGTTACACTTTTGATCTTGATGATTTTTGTGATAAATCTTGTTTTTCCGTTTTAAACAATGATGCATGTTTTGATTTGGCATAAAAACTATTAGGATCAAGAGCAGCACTAAGAGGGGGGGGTGAATTAGTGCAGCAAAAAACTTTTATGATTTCAGAAAAAGGTTCGTTTCGATTAAAACTAATTTCGACAAAACGGGTTGCAATTCAATTTGTTTCGGAGAGATTATGAACTTGAAAGCTTTCATAAAACTGCAAGAGAGAATTAAGGAGATTTGCAGTAATGTAAATTGCTCAAATGAAAAACAAACCAGGATTTAGAGTGGTTCGGTCAACATGACCAACATCCACTTTCGGATTCCTCCTCCGACGAGGTCTCTGGCGTCCAGTAAAGACCTTCCTTCAACAGGAAAAGACCAACCACCTCTTTTACAACACTTTCTCCTTTTCACGGGTTTAGGAGAGAACCCTTACAAGGCTCACACCTCTCTTGAATGATCTCAAAACTTAGAAAGGGAGGCAGAGGACTCTAGCACTTGTTTACAACACTTTTACACCCCAATAACTTAATATTATCTCAATACTTTCATGCCCTTTCATGTAGAAAAGGATGGAGTTTTTATAGGCCTCAATGGCTTCAAAATTGGAGCCAAAAAGTGTCTCATCCCGGATTTCTGGGGTACTAGCGGTACCACCGCCATTACTGGGTGATACTACTGCTTGACACCTGACACTGGGCGGTACCACTGCCAGACAGAGCTCGGAGACTGAGCTCTAGCAGTACCATCACCTGACCAGGGGTGGTACCATCGCTGGTAGCAATAACTGCCAGCGGTACCACCGCCCAGAAATCCTGGGGCACTGCTTTCCAAGCGGTGCGACCGTCGGCTAGGAATTTAGGGTTTGAATTGGGTGCTCAATTTGGCCTAATTCAGCCCTATTAAGGGCCCAATTGGCCCCTAATTAAGTTAGTGGGATTACCTCCCAATCTGAACTTAATTTATGCTCTAACTATGATAATTAAGACATGATTACAACACCTTTTATTCCGATGCGTCAATTGCTCTTCTGGCGAGCTTCCGACGTACTTCCGACGAACATCTAACAAACTCTCGGCAATGCTCCGGCGGACTCCCGGCAAGCTCCTGGACTTTATGATGATCTTCTTGGCAAGTTTCGATGAGCTTTTTTGGCAAGCTCTTGGACTTCTCGGTTGGTTCCGATAGAACTTCCGATGAACTCTTGAACTCCCAAAGAGATCTCGATCTTGACTTCGGCACAACACCTGCTTTAGTAATAATAATTTTAAGTTATTTCAAATGGATGTTAAAAGTACTTTTCTTAATGGCTTTATTTCCGAAGAAATTTATGTTGAACAACCTCCCGGATTTGAAAATAATAGCCTCCCTAATCATGTGTTTAAATTAACAAAAGCTCTCTATGGTTTAAAACAAGCCCCAAGGGCTTGGTATGAGAGACTTAGTTCTTTTCTTATTGAAAATAATTTCACAAAAAGCAAGGTCGATACTACATTATTTATCAAGAATTTTGAAAATAATTTTCTCGTTGTTCAGATTTATGTTGATGATATTATTTTTGGTTCAACAAACGAATCTCTTTGTGAATCTTTTGCTAAAACCATGAGTCTTGAATTTGAAATGAGTTTGATGGGAGAATTAACCTTTTTCTTGGGCTTACAAATTAAGCAACTAAGAAATGACATCTTTATTAGTCAAACTAAATATACTTTAGATTTGTTAAAAAGATTTAATATGGAAAGCTCAAAAGCTATTAACACTCCTATGAGCACCTCCACTAAGTTAGAAGTTGATTAAAGTGGAGAAAGCTTCGATAAAAAAACTTATAGGGGTATGATAGGAAGTTTACTTTACCTCACTGCAACTAGACCAGATATCATGTTCAGTGTAGGACTTTGTGTTAGGTTTCAATCAAATCCTAAGATATCTCATCTCAAAGCGGTTAAAAGAATACTTAGATATCTTAAAGATACCACAAATCTAGGATTATGGTATCCAATAAGTGAGAAGTTTGAGTTAATTGCTTCTGCTGATGCGGACTTTGCTGGGTGTAGACTAGATAGAAAAACCATATCAGTAACATGCCAATTTTTGAGACATGCTCTTGTTTCCTAGTCATCTAAGAAACAAAACTCGGTTGCACTATCAACAACCGAAGCTGAGTATATTGCAACTAGTGCATGTTATGCACAAGTTGTATGGATGAAAAACACCTTAGAAGATTATAAAGTTCATCTTAAAAATATTCTCATTAAATGTGATAACACAAGTGCTATATGTTTAACAAAGAATCTCATTCAACACTCAAGAACAAAACATATTGACATTAGACATCACTTTATACGAGATCATGTCACTAATCATGATGTAGTTATAGAGTTCATTGATACTAAACATCAACTAGCTGATAATTTTACAAAGCCTTTAAGTGAAGAACAATTTGATTTCATTAGAAGAGAATTAGGTATGTTAATGTGTCCGAATGCATGAACTTATTAAAATTATTTTTCGGATATTCTTGTTTCAATGATCAAATCACTTAATTGTTATGATGATTTTACACTATTACATGCCTTAATAACATGTTGGAAATTATGTGTTTTAATACAAAATTTCCATAATAATAAGCATGTTTTATCTTCATGATTTTGTTTAAAAATCTATAGCAAAACCTTGTTCGAATGCATGAAAGTGTTAAATTTTATTTTCAGATTTTCTTGATCCTAACGATACATTATTATCTTCTAGACTTAATGAGCTTTCATAAGCATGTCATATAAAGTTCAATTCATATCATTGATTTTTGAAATATAGAATCAATTAGCAAATGCATCTCTCATAGACTTATCGTGTGAAAAATATTTTTTTTCGAGAAATGGATTTGATGAAATGATTCTTTCTTATAAATTCCTTCTTGAAAAGGGAAGATTTTTTTTAAGGATTTGATTCACATACATATCTTGATCCTTGTAAAAATGAAACGTAATTTAAATCTCTTATTAATTTTAACTTCATTCGAGTAATCTCACAAATGGCTTTCCTCCTTCATGCAAAAAGATAATACCAAATAAAAAGGAAGAAGTAATCTTCATGTCATGTTTTCCTTGAAGATGTTTGTAAAATTGGTATCTTATCACTCATTGTTGAAAAATGACATGAACCTAATTATGACATGAATCATTACCCTACTTATGTTTAAAATTTGCTTATATCGTTCTCCGTTTTATTGATGACAAAGGGGGAGAAATATATGAATTGATGCTATGAGTGTCATATTTGAATTTGAATTATGTTAAGATATCAAAAGAAGCTTGCATCGAAATATATGATAAATTGATGATAGAAATGCTATGATTGCCATATTTGCATTATGCTATATATGCATCATATTAAGATATCAAGAACTTGCATCACAATTTTACATGTTGATATCTTGCCATGTGATGAAATGCTATGATTGCTAAACACTTGAAATGCTTGCGTTATGTTAAGATATCAAAAGCATACATTGCAATTTTACATTTTGATATCTTACCATATGATGAAGTGCTACCATTACTATCATTCACACTTGAAATGTAAGACTTAAAAATGGATGTCAAGCCTTGACATCATTTTCAGAGATACAACATGATAAGAATCATGATGGAAGTATTGATAAGGTTAAACGATCTTAACTTATCAATATGTCTCTTGAATTCAAAGGCTTTGAAGTTCAAGAATGACTTATCTTGAGTATAGCATATAGATAGGGCGTTAAGATTAACTCCGTAATCAATTGATTGTCATCATCAAAAAGGGGGAGATTGTTGAATCTCAGATTTTGATGATGAAGTCAATTGTCAATTGTTATCTAATCTATATGTTGAGATAAGTGTACAGGATTAATTACGATGAAAGTAAGACATGCAGCAGGAGTTGCGTCGAAGTCAAGACTATGATCATGTTGGGGGTTCAAGAGTTCGACGGAAGTACGGACGGTCGTCGGAGGTTCTACGGGAACAAATCCGAGAAGTCTAGGAGCTTGCCAAAGAAGCTCATCGAAACTCGCCAAGTGGATCATTGCAAGTCCAGGAGTTTGCCGGAAGTCTGTCAGAGCATCACCGAGGGTTCGTCGAACGTTCGCCGGAAGTGTTAGGACCGGAGCGGCACTAAGAGGGGGGGGGGGTGAATTAGTGCAGCGGTAAAGAACGATAAACTTTCGATGATTTAAACACTTTCGGAAACTTCATACGATAAAAGCAACGTTTCGTTTGAAACCGTTTCGATTGCATTTTAACTTGAAGGCATACGTATGAAGGAGACAAAGAAGTAGAGCATCAAAGTGCAAATAGTTTGCAGTAATGTAAATGACAATAAGTAAAACGCAAACCGATTTATAGTGGTTCGGTCATGCGACCTACATCCACTTGCGAAGCCTTCTTCGATGAGGCTCCTGTTGAATCTCGGATTTTGATGATGAAACTATTGTGTTTAGATGTTTAACTGCATTTTGAGTGATGCAGGTCTACTCGATCAGGATTAGACAGTTGACGCAGGAGGAATTGATGTTGCGCCGGAGGAGATCACGTTAAGATATTGGACGGCAGAATGCTTCGGACGTTGGGCATCGGGCCAAGGAGAGCGGAATTGCACCAAGGATATCGGGGTTGCGGAGGTCAACCGCTGATTGGGCAATAAGCGAAAAAAAAAAAAAAAAAAAAAAAAAAAAAAAAAAAAAAAAAAAAAAAAAAAAAAAAAAAAAAAAAAAAAAAAAAAAAAAAAAAAAAAAAAAAAAAAAAAAAAAAAAAAAAAAAAAAAAAAAAAAAAAAAAAAAAAAAAAAAAAAAAAAAAAAAAAAAAAAAAAAAAAAAAAAAAAAAAAAAAAAAAAAAAAAAAAAAAAAAAAAAAAAAAAAAAAAAAAAAAAAAAAAAAAAAAAAAAAAAAAAAAAAAAAAAAAAAAAAAAAAAAAAAAAAAAAAAAAAAAAAAAAAAAAAAAAAAAAAAAAAAAAAAAAAAAAAAAAAAAAAAAAAAAAAAAAAAAAAAAAAAAAAAAAAAAAAAAAAAAAAAAAAAAAAAAAAAAAAAAAAAAAAAAAAAAAAAAAAAAAAAAAAAAAAAAAAAAAAAAAAAAAAAAAAAAAAAAAAAAAAAAAAAAAAAAAAAAAAAAAAAAAAAAAAAAAAAAAAAAAAAAAAAAAAAAAAAAAAAAAAAAAAAAAAAAAAAAAAAAAAAAAAAAAAAAAAAAAAAAAAAAAAAAAAAAAAAAAAAAAAAAAAAAAAAAAAAAAAAAAAAAAAAAAAAAAAAAAAAAAAAAAAAAAAAAAAAAAAAAAAAAAAAAAAAAAAAAAAAAAAAAAAAAAAAAAAAAAAAAAAAAAAAAAAAAAAAAAAAAAAAAAAAAAAAAAAAAAAAAAAAAAAAAAAAAAAAAAAAAAAAAAAAAAAAAAAAAAAAAAAAAAAAAAAAAAAAAAAAAAAAAAAAAAAAAAAAAAAAAAAAAAAAAAAAAAAAAAAAAAAAAAAAAAAAAAAAAAAAAAAAAAAAAAAAAAAAAAAAAAAAAAAAAAAAAAAAAAAAAAAAAAAAAAAAAAAAAAAAAAAAAAAAAAAAAAAAAAAAAAAAAAAAAAAAAAAAAAAAAAAAAAAAAAAAAAAAAAAAAAAAAAAAAAAAAAAAAAAAAAAAAAAAAAAAAAAAAAAAAAAAAAAAAAAAAAAAAAAAAAAAAAAAAAAAAAAAAAAAAAAAAAAAAAAAAAAAAAAAAAAAAAAAAAAAAAAAAAAAAAAAAAAAAAAAAAAAAAAAAAAAAAAAAAAAAAAAAAAAAAAAAAAAAAAAAAAAAAAAAAAAAAAAAAAAAAAAAAAAAAAAAAAAAAAAAAAAAAAAAAAAAAAAAAAAAAAAAAAAAAAAAAAAAAAAAAAAAAAAAAAAAAAAAAAAAAAAAAAAAAAAAAAAAAAAAAAAAAAAAAAAAAAAAAAAAAAAAAAAAAAAAAAAAAAAAAAAAAAAAAAAAAAAAAAAAAAAAAAAAAAAAAAAAAAAAAAAAAAAAAAAAAAAAAAAAAAAAAAAAAAAAAAAAAAAAAAAAAAAAAAAAAAAAAAAAAAAAAAAAAAAAAAAAAAAAAAAAAAAAAAAAAAAAAAAAAAAAAAAAAAAAAAAAAAAAAAAAAAAAAAAAAAAAAAAAAAAAAAAAAAAAAAAAAAAAAAAAAAAAAAAAAAAAAAAAAAAAAAAAAAAAAAAAAAAAAAAAAAAAAAAAAAAAAAAAAAAAAAAAAAAAAAAAAAAAAAAAAAAAAAAAAAAAAAAAAAAAAAAAAAAAAAAAAAAAAAAAAAAAAAAAAAAAAAAAAAAAAAAAAAAAAAAAAAAAAAAAAAAAAAAAAAAAAAAAAAAAAAAAAAAAAAAAAAAAAAAAAAAAAAAAAAAAAAAAAAAAAAAAAAAAAAAAAAAAAAAAAAAAAAAAAAAAAAAAAAAAAAAAAAAAAAAAAAAAAAAAAAAAAAAAAAAAAAAAAAAAAAAAAAAAAAAAAAAAAAAAAAAAAAAAAAAAAAAAAAAAAAAAAAAAAAAAAAAAAAAAAAAAAAAAAAAAAAAAAAAAAAAAAAAAAAAAAAAAAAAAAAAAAAAAAAAAAAAAAAAAAAAAAAAAAAAAAAAAAAAAAAAAAAAAAAAAAAAAAAAAAAAAAAAAAAAAAAAAAAAAAAAAAAAAAAAAAAAAAAAAAAAAAAAAAAAAAAAAAAAAAAAAAAAAAAAAAAAAAAAAAAAAAAAAAAAAAAAAAAAAAAAAAAAAAAAAAAAAAAAAAAAAAAAAAAAAAAAAAAAAAAAAAAAAAAAAAAAAAAAAAAAAAAAAAAAAAAAAAAAAAAAAAAAAAAAAAAAAAAAAAAAAAAAAAAAAAAAAAAAAAAAAAAAAAAAAAAAAAAAAAAAAAAAAAAAAAAAAAAAAAAAAAAAAAAAAAAAAAAAAAAAAAAAAAAAAAAAAAAAAAAAAAAAAAAAAAAAAAAAAAAAAAAAAAAAAAAAAAAAAAAAAAAAAAAAAAAAAAAAAAAAAAAAAAAAAAAAAAAAAAAAAAAAAAAAAAAAAAAAAAAAAAAAAAAAAAAAAAAAAAAAAAAAAAAAAAAAAAAAAAAAAAAAAAAAAAAAAAAAAAAAAAAAAAAAAAAAAAAAAAAAAAAAAAAAAAAAAAAAAAAAAAAAAAAAAAAAAAAAAAAAAAAAAAAAAAAAAAAAAAAAAAAAAAAAAAAAAAAAAAACAATGCCGCAAGAGAGAACGATGCGCTGAAGAATCAGACGAAGCGCCAACCAATGACGTGCCGGGCAACAAAATGTCAATTCGCGTTGTAATAATTATCTAGATCGGAGTAGAGTTTTGGCTTGTGTGTGCAGGATTAACTACGATAACGATGAAGACATAAAGCGAAACAAAGTGCCGGAGTCAAGCGCGAAGGATTCATTGGGAGTTCGAGAGTTCGACGGAAGTCCGAAGGTTCGTCGGGAATACTGTCGGAACTAGCCGAGAATGAGTAGGGAGCTTGCCGAAGGGTTTTCGGAAGCTCGCCGAAAGGTTCGTCGAAAGTTCGCGGAGCTCACCGAGAAAGATCGTAGCTTGCCGAAGAAGCTCGTCGAAACTCGCCAAGATCAAATCGTGAAGTCTCGGAGCTTGTCGGGAGTCCGCAGAATGGTTTCCGAGAGTTTTTCGGAAGACCGCCGGAAGTTCGCCGGAAGCTCGCCGGAAGAAGTCTTGACTTGCGGACTTTGTAATAGCTTAGGAAATGACTTTAAATTCGTAGTTAGCACATTAATTAGGGTTAGGATTAGGTGTTAATCTTATAACCCAAGTAGGGGCTAATTGGGCCCAAGTTCGGATTGTTTTAATGTTCGGTATCATGAATACTTTATTATCATACATGAAAATAGTGATAAATATTTTAAAAATAAATGTTTGAATCATGTTAGATGATCTTATATTTTGTGCATGATGAGTTATAGTGATGATTGAAACAATGATTGAAATAATATGAATGATAAAACATGAGATTGTCTATAATGCAAATTTATTGATCTCATGATGTGTAAACCGAAATAATGATTGGAATATTGATGTAATTATAAATGATGATTTGATAATATGCATGAAATACTCTTGATATTATTTTGATGCATACAAATGAAAAGTTTTGATCATGCATGGTAGGATATAATTTGACAAGTTGATACCATCATGATTTGAAACATTTATGATTTACAATGATCCATGCAATTTGATGATTTGGTATTATGCATGTAATACTTTAACGTATGAAAATGATGCATGCAATGATGAAATATTCTTGATAAAATTATTATTTTGATATTCATGACTTGAATCTTCCTTTCTTTTTGCTAATGACAAAGGGGGAGAAAGGGTTGCTAAGATTAACACCTAATCCTAACCCTAATTAATGTGCTAACTATGAATTTAAAGATATTTCCTAAGCTATTACAAAGTCCGCAAGTCAAGACTTCTTCCGGCGAGCTTACAGCGAACTTCCGGCGGTCTTCCGAAAAACTCTCGGAAACCATTCTGCAGACTCCCGACAAGCTCCGAGACTTCACGATTTGATCTTGGCGAGTTTCGACGAGCTTCTTCGGCAAGCTACGATCTTTCTCGGTGATCTCTGTGAACTTCCGACGAACCTTTCGGCGAGCTTCCGAAAACCCTTTGGCAAGCTCCCTACTCATTCTTGGCTAGTTCCGACAGCATTCCCGACGAACCTTCGGACTTCCATCGAACTCTCGAACTCCCAACGAATCCTTTGCGCTTGACTCCGGCACTTTGTTTCGCTTTATGTCTTCATCGTTATCGTAGTTAATCCTGCACACACAAGCCAAAACTCTACTCCGATCTAGACAATTATTACAACGCGAATTGACATTCTGTTGCCCGGCACGTCATTGGTTGGCGCTTCGTCCAATTCTTCAGCGCATCGTTCTCTCTTGCGGCTTATTGCCCAATTGGTGGTTGACCTCTGCAACCCCGATATCCTTGGTGCAATTCCGCTCTCCTTGGCCCGATGCCCAACGTCCGAAGCATTCTGCCGTCCAATATCCTGACGTGATATCCTCCGACGCAACGTCAATTCCTCTTGCATCAACTGTCTAATCCTGATCGAGTAGACCTGCATTACTCAAAATGCAGTTAAACATCTAAACACAATCAATTAGTTTCATCATCAAAATCCGAGAGTCAACAGGAAGTTCACCGGAAGCTCGCTGGAATGGAACTCGACGTTGCCGGTTAAAAATTTTGATCATTCAAAAGTATTTATTCTGAGACTTTGAGAGCTTAAAAGTTTTGTAAAAGACCAAAATTTCTTCTCCTTCTTTTCTTCCAAGTTTTGATCATTTAAGAGAGGAGTAAAAAATCTGTAAGGGTTGTCTCCTAAGCCCGTCAAAATGAGTGAAGTCAAGTTTTCTTCTAGCGAGCTTCCGACGATCTTTCGGCAAACTTCCGATGATCTCTCAGCAATGTTCCAATGGACTGTCGGCAAGCTCCTAGACTTCACGATGATCTTCTTAGTGAGTTCTAATGAGCTTCTTTGGCAAGCTCTAGGACTTCTTAGTTGGTTCTGGCAGAACTTTTGACAAACGTCCGGACTTCCGATGAACTCTTGAACTCCCAATGAAATCGCGTTCTTGACTCCAAGACTTCATTTTGCTTTCTGCCTTACTATCGTAGTTAATCCTGTACATGTAAAAATACACTTTGATCTAGACAATTAATACTAAGCATGAATCATGTTGTCCGGTATATCATTGGTCCATTGACGCTTCATCCGATTCTTTAGCGCATCATCCTCTCTTGCGGCCTATTGCCCAATCGGCCAGTTGACTCCACAACTCCGATATCCTTGGCACAATATCCACTCTTCTTGGCCTGATGCATGAACTCATGGCCCGAAGCCTTCTGTCGATACGTCGACCGATTCTCCAACTCGATGTCCAATCTTCTAACATGTTCCACTAGCCCAACATGATTCTTCCTGCTTTAATTGTCTCAACCTGATCGAAGCACCCTACGTCACTCAAAATACAAATCAAATCATAAACACTTATCAATTGGTTTCATCATCAAAATATGAGATTTAATAGGTTGATGGCTTAAAGTATAATCTTTTGAGCATTAGTCAATTATGTGATAAAGAATATGTCATTAGATTTGAATTCAATGCTTGCATTATTGAACAACCACACAAAAACTGCTAGTCATATGTGCCCTACAAGCTAATCATATGAGTGATGGCATGTGTGACTTGACACGCAGTCTTTTTGCTTATTATATTTTGGCATTTTATCATTTTATATCAACTATACCATATATGTATGTATATATATTGTGATGTCCTTGGATCTGTGCAATGAGAATCGGATCGTGATAAGATCACGATAATGAGATCGATTCGCCTTTAAACACATATCCTAAATAATCCCGATTATAGGGTACTCGAGAGGGACATCGAGATAACCGGATAGACTAGTGTACTGTATACCCATCCATATGATAGATGTAGCTGGTCTCATAGCTACTCATATGGGGATACTAGGGATACAGTACACGTGTTCATTGGAGAATAAGTTCACTGATTGATCCACTTACGGAATGCTAGGTGGTTGATGATGCCTTATTGTCAGACAATGATTTCGTAGTCCCAATGGTGTATATGGTCCTTAGACTTGAGACACCAAGGATGTCCTGTATGAGTGCTCTACTCTTTGATACCAGACTTATAGGTTTGGATGTCCCAGATCTAGTATAGCCAGTCATCGGGAGTAGCAATCAAACTTACGAGGGCTATTGAGTATCGATAGAGGATCATCCACTCTCGGTGTTATGAGATAAATATCTCATATGTTCTTGCTCAGACAAATCACTAGCCAGGGTCATTCGGATTGAGAGAGAAAGAGTTTTTCGGGAGAATCTGATTAGAGCGAGACTCGAGTAGAAACCGTATGGGTCTGATAGCACCATGCCCAGTATACGGTCTCTGGGATATTAGATGGATGAGAGACTATAGGTACACGATAACTAAGGATAGATAGGTCCAATGGATTGAATTCCCCTATCATCTGAGGACTACGACATAGTGGCCTAGTACATCCATAATCGATGAGTTGAGTAAATTATTATGGAGATAATAATTCATCGAGCCAAAAGGAGTTCTGACAGGTATGACTTATGGCCAGCTCGATATTGCACCTAGAGGGTCACACACATATAGTAGGCATTGCGATGAGCATAGGTTCAGATATGAGATATTCGCCAAAGCCCGTTTCTTATTAGATATCCAATAAGCCCCTAAATTATTGGATTCTATGGATGAGATCTAATAAAAGCCCATAAGAGATTATTGGATAGAGATCCACTAATCTAAGAGGCTTGGGTAGTTGGATGGAGATCCAATACCCAATAGGGGAGGATCCATTAGGGTTAAGTTGACAGGGGACTTCTATAAATAGGAGGGATTCAATGATTCATAGGCTAGATCCTTTTGCTTGCCTCTCCTATTCTCCTTCCCCTCTCCACCTCAGAGTAGGCCTGGAGTTTTGAGGAGCGTCGTCATAGCCCTAGTGTATGGATCACCGCTAGAGAGGAGGACGCTTGACCTCCTTCACCCTCTCCTAGATATCTGTAAGGATTCAGGGATATATGATCTCCCAAGGTAACACAATTTATCTTATACGTAGTTTTAAGTTTTGTAGATTTTTGTGCATCAATCTTCGCACGACGATGAACAAATTTTTTGGAAATTAGGGATTTTGTTTTCTGTTCTTCCTCTACGCATGTGATATCGCCCCCTAGATTTCTCAACAAAAACACCTCTATGATTTCCCTAAAACAAAATAATGTATACACTATTGACATTGATGATCTTTGTAATGTATTTTTCGGTTTTGAATGATGATGCTTGGATTTGGCAAAGGAGATTAGGTCATGCTAGCATGAAACTAATCTCTTAAATCTCCTCCAAAGAACTTGTAAGAGGTATTCCTAATATTAAGTTTGTTAAAAATAATGTGTATGATGCATGTCAACTAGGAAAATAAATAAAAGGTAGGTTCAAACCAAAGAATCAAATAAGCACCTCTAGATCATTGCAATTGATCCATATGGATTTGTTTGGACCAATTAATACATCAAGCCTAGGAGGTAGCAAATATGCCTTTGTCATTATGAATGATTATAGTAGATACACTTGGACATACTTATTGATACACAAAAGTGATTACTTTAGGTATCTTTCTAAGTTTTATAAACTTGTTCAAAATGAAAAAGGCTTTATAATTTCATCAATTCTGAGTGATCACTATGGTGAATTTCAAAAACATAATTTTCAAAATTTTTGTGAGTCTAATGGATACAACTACAATTTCTCTACTCTAAGAAATCATCAACAAAATGGAGTGGTAAAAAGAAAAAATAAAAATTTACAAGAAATGGCAAGAACTGTATTAAACAAACATTGCTTACCCAAATATTTTTGGGCCAACGCCGTTAATATAGCATGCTATATCATGAATAGGATTCTAGTAAGACCATTACTTTCCAAAACTCCTTATGAATTATGGAATGACAAAAAATCTAATGTTTCATACTTTAATATTTTCAGTTGTAAATGTTTTATCTTGAATGAAAAAGATGCCTTAGGAAAGTTTGATGCAAAATCCGATGAAGGCATTTTTCTTAATTATTCTTCTATTTTAAAAGTCTTTCGTATCTTTAATAAAAGAACCTTAGTCATAGAAGAGTCTATTCATGTTGTCTTTAATGAAGTCTCCCATGTTAAGAAAAATGAGTTTGATGATGATCTTAATTTTGATGCTTTGAATTTAAATGAACCCTCTCCTCCAACTAGCAACTTGGATACATCTTCTGAAACATTCTTACCTAAGGAATAGAAGTATGTAGATGCTCATCAAAAGGAGCTAATCATAGGAGACATATCAAAAGAGATTCAAACTCATTCTTCTCTTAAGAATTTTGTACCAACGCTGCTTTTCTTTCTTAAATTGAACCAAAATGCATTGATGAAGCTTTGAAAGATAATTCATGGGTTATCGCAATGCAAGAAGAGTTGAACCAATTTAAGAGAAACGAGGTGTGGAAGCTTGTGTGAGCCTAGGAGAGGTTTTCATCCTTTGAGCATCTTTATTGAGTCGTTCTTCTTATATTCGGACGACAGAAATCGTAGCTGTCATGGTACGGGGCTACCGCACCTTAACCTCCCCTTTTATCTCTAGCTTGAGTCCTTCAATGAATGTTCCTAATAATTAATTGTCAGTCTAATTATGAGCAAGGTAGGATAACTTCTCAAACCTGGTTTAGTACTCTTGAATCATAGAGGTTTGTCGAATCTTTGCGAGTTGGCCATCAATATTTTCATACTTTGTAGGTCCGAAATGATTTAGTAGTGCATTCTTAAATTGATTCCACGTCGAAGCCTCATGATTGTATTCCAGCCAATTGTACCATTGAATAGCATCTCCTTTAAGGTGGATGACAACAATTTCCACTATAGCATCATCTCACGTCGGTAATAGCAGAAAGTAACATTTGGTGGCACGAAATCCACCCCACCCGGGTCTCCTCCCATCGTGGGAAGTCCACCCTCATATGTGGCCTGACGCATATCTGGGGTTGTCCCCTCCTTCTCTGGAAGCCTCTCTAAACTCTCTTCTTGCTGAAATTTAGTTGGACTCAACGGTTGTCCAATTCTAATTCTGCAAACAAAGCACAAGAGTCCTTCAATGAATGTTCGCTAATAATTAATTGTCAGTCTAATTATGAGCAAGGTAGGATAACTTCTCAAACCTGGTTTAAGTACTCTTGAATCATAGAGGTTTGTCGAATCTTTGCGAGTTGGCCATCAATATTTTCATACTTTGTAGGTCCGAAATGATTTAGTAGTGCATTCTTAAATTGATTCACGTCGAAGCCTCATGATTGTATTCCAGCCAATTGTACCATTGAATAGCATCTCCTTTAAGGTGGATGACAACAATTTCCACTATAGCATCATCTCACGTTCGGTAATAGCGAAAGTAACATTTGGTGCACTAAATCCACCCCACCGGTCTCCTTCCCATCGTGGGAAGTCCACCCTCATATGTGGCTGAAGCAGATCTGAGGGTTGTCCCTCCTTCTCTGGAAGCCTCTCTAAACTCTCTCCTTGCTGAAATTTAGTTGGACTCAACGGTTGTCCAATTCTAAATTCTGCAAACAAAGCACACAATTTAAAAATTATCATTCTCAAATCCAGGAGGTTGTTCAACATAAACTTCTTCGGAAATAAAGCCATTAAGAAAAGTACTTTTAATATCCATTTGAAATAACTTAAAGTTATTACAACTAGCATAGGCAAGGAATATCCTTATGGCTTCTAATCTTGCCATAGGAGCAAAGGTTTCTTCATAATCAACACTTTCTTCTTGGTTGAAACCTTTGGCCACTAATCTTACCTTATTTCTAACTATGATACCAAATTCAATTTGCTTATTTCTAAAGATTCATTTAGTATTAATAACTAAATGGTCACCCAAGTTGCTTTAAGAGCTTTCTTCTTCTTTGGTTGCTTCTTCTTTGTTTAGGGATATTCGTTTTTAAAATGTCCCAGCTTCTTACATTCGTAGCATATAACTTGTTCTTTCTTGGGTTTAATTTTATTTTTAGTGTCATTTTTAAATTTGTTCCTTTTTATGAATTTTTTAAACTTTCTTGTCAAGAGTGCAAAGTCATCATCATAGTCCTCATCACTTGAATTTTCTTTTAAGTGGTCTTCTTGAGTTCTTAATGTCATATCATTCTTGTTCTTTGGAAGGTTGTTCTCAAGCTCTTTATGAGTGTTGAAAGTCATCAAGCCCCAAGGGCTTGGTATGAAAGACTTAGCTCTTTTCTTATCTAAAATAATTTCTCTAAAGGCAAGGTCGATACTATATTATTTATTAAAAATTTTAAAAATAATTTTCTTGTTGTTTAAATTTATGTTGATGATATTATTTTTTGTTCTATAAATGAATCCTTATGCGAATTGTTTGCCAAGAGTATGAGCCAAGAGTTTGAAATGAGTTTAATAGGTGAACTAACTTTCTTTTTAGGCTCACAAGTCAAACAACTTAGTGATAGTATTTTTCTTAGTCAAACAAAATATGCATTAGACTTACTAAAACAGTTTAATATAGATAGTTCAAAAGTTATCAATACTCCTATAAGTATCTCCACTAAGTTAGACATTGATAAAAGTGGAGAAAGCTTTGATCAAAAAGCTTATAAGGGTATGATAGGTAGTTTACTATACCTCACCGCAACTAGATCGGACGTCATGTTTAGCATAAGACTTTATGTCAAGTTTCAATCTAATCATAAGCTATCTCATCTTAAAGTAGTTAAAAGAATTCTTAGATATCTTAAATGAACTACTAATCTAGGATTATGGTATCTAAAATCTAAAAATTCTTATGTTGATGTAGATTTTGCTGGATATAGAATAGATAGAAAAAGCACATCCGAAACATGTCAATTCTTAGGGCACTTGTCTCTTGGTCTTCCAAAAAACAAAACTTGATTGTACTATTTATGGTCGAGGCCGAATACATAGCGACTAGTGCATGTTGTGCACAAGTTGTATGGATGAAAAATATATTGAAAGATTATAGAATTTATCTTAGGAATATTCTCATAAAATGTGATAACACAAGTGCAATATGTTTAATAAAACATCCTATTTAACACTCTAGAACTAAACATATTGACATTATGCATCATTTCATAACAAATCATGTTAATAACCATGGCATATCTTTTGAGTTTATTGATACAAGACATCAATTAGCTGATATCTTTACAAAACCTTTAAATGAAGAATAATTTAATTTTATTAGAAGGGAGTTAGGGATGTTAAATTATCCAAATGCATGAATTTGATGTATATCTTTTCCAAATTTTCTCAATTTTTTTTAATAAGAAACAGATTTGATTTATGAAGTTTTATTCATGGATTTTACTCTTGTGAATTTTTAATAAGAAACAGATTTGATTTATGAAGTTTTATTCATGGATTTCTTTTTTTCCTTCATATAATGCTCTTTTCCCATGAATTCTTCCTTACTCTTCTCATGAAAGATGAATTTTTTAAACTTTCTTGTCAAGAGTGCAAAGTCATCATCATAGTCCTCATCACTTGAATTTTCTTTTAAGTGGTCTTCTTGAGTTCTTAATGTCATATCATTCTTGTTCTTTGGAAGGTTGTTCTCAAGCTCTTTATGAGTGTTGAAAGTCATCAAGCCCCAAGGGCTTGGTATGAAAGACTTAGCTCTTTTCTTATCTAAAATAATTTCTCTAAAGGCAAGGTCGATACTATATTATTTATTAAAAATTTTAAAAATAATTTCTCTAAAGGCAAGGTCGATACTATATTATTTATTAAAAATTTTAAAAATAATTTTCTTGTTGTTTAAATTTATGTTGATGATATTATTTTTTGTTCTATAAATGAATCCTTATGCGAATTGTTTGCCAAGAGTATGAGCCAAGAGTTTGAAATGAGTTTAATAGGTGAACTAACTTTCTTTTTAGGCTCACAAGTCAAACAACTTAGTGATAGTATTTTTCTTAGTCAAACAAAATATGCATTAGACTTACTAAAACAGTTTAATATAGATAGTTCAATAAAACATCCTATTTAACACTCTAGAAACTAAACATATTGACATTATGCATCATTCATAACAAATCATGTTAATAACCATGGCATATCTTTTGAGTTTATTGATACAAGACATCAATTAGCTGATATCTTTACAAAACCTTTAAATGAAGAATAATTTAATTTTAGTAGAAGGGAGTTAGGGATGTTAAATTATCCAAATGCATGAATTTGATGTATATCTTTTCCAAATTTTCTCAATTTTTTTTAATAAGGCTTTCATGAAATCTGAAATATCAATATACTTGGTATCAAATTTATTTCATATAAACTGAATGATGTTTGATACACTTAGTCTCTTCATTCATAGAATTCATTGACAAATGCATCTCTCATGGATTTTACTCTTGTGAATTTTTAATAAGAAACAGATTTGATTTATGAAGTTTTATTCATGGATTTCTTTTTTTCCTTCATATAATGCTCTTTTCCCATGAATTCTTCCTTACTCTTCTCATGAAAGATGAATTTTTTAATGAATTTTTAGTATGTGATGATCACTTGCAAGATTGGGGATTTGATTTCGTATGGATATCTTAATCCTTTTCATGAATCTCTTCTCTTTATTAAAATTGAAGTATGATTTAATGAAACTCATTTATTGTTGACTTGGTTCAAATCTTTTCATGAATTTGGTTCTTGATGAATTCTTTCCTTACCCTTCTTCCTCTTCTTCTTATTTTTATGTCAAAGAAAGAAAGAACCTTGCACATCTCAATAAGAACCAAAAGCCTTTGCACATCTAAAGTAAAAATGTTAGCTTGTCTAAAAAGTTATCATACAAAGTTTTTACTTACCTTCTTTTATGGCTTGGATAAATTGGTATGAAACTTGCTTGAATTTTTACCACACTTGCATTGTTGAATTGTTCTCCTTTTTGTTGATGACAAAGGGGGAGAAATGTGGCAAATTGATAACAAATTGGTATTATGAATATCTTAGATAAATGCATAAAATGTATTGTATCGTAAATGCTTGAATTGTCTTGCAAATGCTTAAAATATGATTGGTATCGTCAAATACAAATACTTAAAAAATATCAAATGTTTGCTTGAAACGTATCGTAATGTGGCATGGTTACTTGTAAATGTTTTATTCCTAGAATCATACTTGATTTCGTATCAAAATAATTAATGTCTATCATTATGATGAAATATCAAAATTACCATGCTTTATTTCATATTTACAATTGGAATCATGCCTTGGAACGATGAATTGTCATCTTTTATTGAGAATCTTCGTTTTGCTAAATTTCATATTTGAAATTCATATTATACTTGAAAATGATGAGTGTCTATTATCATTGGACTTAAAAATGGATATCATATCTTGACATCATTTGTATTGTGATAAATATATGGTATCGTATTTTGATATAGTAAATCATGATTGGTATCATGATGTGCATGTTGATAAGTTTAAATGAATATAATTTATCAAGTTGATGCTTGAATTCAAAAGCCTTCAATTCAAGAGTGCCTTTTCTCAAGTATGGCATATAAATAGAGGGAGTTAAGGTTAACTCCGTCATCAATTGATTATCATCATCAAAAATGGGGAGATTGTTGAATCTCAAATTTTGATAATGAAATCAATTAGTAAATTGTTTGATCTAATCTATATGTTGAGATAAGTGTGTAGGATTAACTATGATAGTGGTAAGACATAAAGCAGATATTGGGTCGGAGTCAAAGATCGGACGATACATCGAAGATTCAGATGATGTGCTAGAAGTTTGCCGGAAGCTCGCCGAGAGTTCGTCGGGACCTCGCCGAAAGTTCGTCGAGAGTTCGCTAAGAGTTCGTCGAGAGTTCACCGAAAGTTCGCTTAGAACAATTAACATACTGGACAGATATTGCTTAATTAAATGTCTTAATTATTGTAGTTAGACCACAAGTCGAGTTAGGATTGGATTGGGAGCTAATCTCACTAACTCGGTTAGGGGCCAACTGGGCCCTTAATAGGGCTGAATTAGGCCGGTTGTACAGCCCATTCAACACTTAAAGTCACGGTCGATAGTGGCACCGCTAGGGCTGGCAACGGTATGTTAGAACCCTTTCAGATTCTAAGCTTGGGGTTGATCTCTTTAGGGGATCGGCCTCCTGGAACTCTATAGGGGTTCCTTCCTCCAAGTTACTGCTCAAAGGCTGCAGAAAATATTCATCTATTGCTTATTGAAAGAGGATGAATACATAACTATTTATAGGGTTTCTAAACCCTAACTCCTAATAGGACTCCTACTCAAGTAAGACTTCTACCCAAAACTCTTAATAGGACTCCTACTCAAGACTCCTATTCCTTTACAACTCCTAATTCTTCTTTAAGAAATAACCTCCAAACCCTAGCCGACCTCTTCACCTCTTTAATAAAGGTCGGCTTAGGTAGGTTTTACATGAATGCCCCTATCAATTAGGACTCTCCTAGCTAGAGTCCTAACAGACCTGCCCTCTTCAAATCAGCCTTGTCCTCGAGGCTGACGATTCATGAATTTTAGAAATTTGATCTTCAAGTTGTCATAATTCTCCCAAGTGGCATCTTCTGTTGGTAGGTTCACCCATTGTATTAGCACTTTAGTAGTGGGTCATCGTCGTCGAGTCACGATCCGTTGATCAATAATGACACTTGGTTGGATCTGGAGTTCTCCTTGAGTAGTCATATTTGATGGGTGGCTTTGGGTTGTCTCCAAGCACCTATTTACAACTTTCATCTGGCTATCGATTTGTGGGTGATATGCCATACTCATTTTCAATTTAGTATCCTGTATATGGAATAACTTTGTCTAAAATCTGCTCGTGAAGATATAAGTAGAATTTGTCATAAGCACAATGCGTCCTTTATAGTATAATTCTTTTGAGTCCCAATTGTATTGAGCCACGGAGCTTGATGCTTCTTCTAATTTTTTTATGATCTTACTAGTCTCTAGATCTTCCTATCATTCCATCTTAATATCCTCAAGGAAGTCACTGGTCAGAAGCGAAACGGCCGAAAGTTCAGCTTGCATGGCTAGCTGCGAAAGCGCATCTACAACAACATTCTCTTTCCCCTTTTTGTAAGTTATTTCATAATCAAATCTAAAAAATTTTGTTACCCATTTTTGCTTCTCAGGGGATGATATCTTTTGCTCCAAAAAGTACTTGTGGCTTTTATAGTCGGTTTTAATTTGAAATCGTCGACCAATCAAGTAGGGTCTCCACCTCGTTGCTGTGTGCACAATGGCGAGCATCTCCTTATCATATGTTGACATGTTTTGATGGGAGGGAGATAATGTCTTGCTAGTATATGCGAGTGGTCGACCATCTTGTATAAGAATGGCTCAATTCCGACTCCAGATGCATCGGCCTCAATAATGAAGGGTCGATTGAAATCTGGTAGTGCTAGCACTGGCGTCGTCGTCATGGCTACCTTAAGTTTGTCGAAGGTAGTGAAGGCTTTGTCCAACCATTGGAAGACATCTTTTTTTAGTAAGGAAGTAAGTGGTGCACTGATCTTTTCATAGTTTTTCACGAACTTGCGGTAGTAGCCTGTTAAACCCAGAAAGCCATGTAGCAATTTTATGTTCCTTGAGGTCGGCCAGTTCTGTATTGCTTTTATTTTGGAAGGGTCCACTGCCACATCTTCCTCTGATATAATATGCCCAAGATATTCTACCTTCTGGTGAAGAAAGCAAAAATTCATAGTGGTCGTTGTGTGTTCGAAAGGCGGTTTTCAGTATGTCTTCTTTGCACACTCATATTTGATGATACCTGGATCGAAGGTCCAGCTTTGTGAAGATTTGTGTTCCCTTTCATCTAGCAATTCATCTGCTATTGGAATAGAATATTTGTCCTTGACAGTTATGCCAATGAGGGTTCGGTAATCAATGCACTTTCGCCATGTTTCGTACTTCTTTCGTACGAAGAGCACCGGTGAAAAATAGGGGCTGCAACTTGGCCGAATAACTCCTATTTCGGGCATCTCTTTTACAATCCTTTCTATTTCATCCTTTTGCAGATATGAATGTTGATATAGCCAAGTATTTGTAGGAGGTTTGCCCAGAAGAATCGGTATACAATGATCATGCCGACGGGCAAGAGGTAGGTTACGCGGTTCGTCAAATATATCTGAAAATTCAGCAAGCAAAGGAAGTAGGTTTGGATCTTCAAATTCTATTGGCTCTCCTTTAGTTTGCTGCTCAAGTTGTACCAAAAAGCCGCTGCATGCTTTATGCAAAATGTTCTCCATTTGTTGTGTGCAAATCGTCATTACGTCGCCCCCACGTTTTCCATGTAAAATCACATGTTTCCCTTTATTGTAAAATCTCAAAATTAGTCTCATAAAATTCCAGGAAATGTTATCTAATGTTGTCAACCATTCAATTTTGAGCATAGCCTCATGATCATCAAGTGGGAGGAGGAAGAAATCTATATTTATCTCTTGGTCCTGCAGTAATAGTTTCTCTCGCGGGTGCCTATGATCACACTTCAAAATCCGTTCGTCGGTGAACTTGACATCAAACCTACTGTAATACTCGATAGGTAAGGCCATCCGAACAGCAACTTTACTATCTAGGAAGTTATTAGTGCTGCCCGTGTCAATGAGAACAGTGATCGATTGTTGTTTGAGAAGGCCTTCAACTTTCATTGTTTGCGAGTTTGAGTAGCTGGCTAGTGCATGTACCGTAACTTCAGTCGATTGTGGCTCTTCTTTTGTATCTTCTTTTTCATTATCAAGGCTCTCTTCTAGATGTTCAATGACCTCTTTTTCTATTGGTTCAATCATAAGAAGTCTCTCTTTTCTACAGAGATGCTCGCAGCTCCACGGCTCGTCGCGGTGCCAACATAACTCCTTCGTAGATCGCTCCCGAAGCTCTTCTCTTGTCATCATTTTTGGTGCAAGAACTTGATTGATAGTAAGGGGGGGGGGTGAGGGCTTCTGCATTGTAGGTTAAGAAGTGATCCTAGTTCTTTGGGCTTCATGGTTCAATCGCTCCTCTTGATGTCGTGCGAAAGAGATGGCTGCCATAAGCGTGTACGGTTGTCGTGCTTCAACTTCTCCCCGGATCTCCGGCTTCAAGCCCTCAATAAAGGTCCCCAATAGCTGTTTTTGAGACTAATCATGAGTTTGATTAGATAACATTTCAAACCTGGTTTGGTACTCCTGAACGATAGATGTTTGTCGGATCTTTGCTAGAATGTCAATGTTCTCATAATCGGTTGGTCCGAAGCGGATCAATAGTCCTTCTTTGAATTGTCGCCATGAGACAACTCCATGAGTATATTTAAACTAGTGAAACCACTGTATGGCATCCCCTTCAAGATGTATAGTTGCAATTTCTACCATAGATGCATCCGCAGTTTTATGATACCGAAAATATCGCTCCGCACGTGAGATCCAACCAATCGGGTCTCCTTCTTCCCATCTAGGGAAGTCCACCCTCATGCGTGGATAGTTCGGGTTGGTCATAAAGCCTCCCCTCTCTTGGAAGTCATCTCTTCGAGCTTGGTGCGATTGGTTAGAGCTCTCTCATTGATGTGATTTCTTTATGCTTGATGGTCGGCCCAAACTGAGTTCGGTAAAGAGAATCCGAATCTTATCCTCCATTTGTGCCTCCAAAGCTTCGAATTTAGCATTGATTGCCTCCTTAGATGCCATAGTATATACCTCTAAATCTGTGATGTTAAGATCTCTCTTTTGTTGTCATGTTAAAGGCAAGTATAGATTGAGAGAAGTGATGATCGAAAGGGTTGGTGGATTGGTGGATGTAGGCTGCGGTTTAGGCTTTTTTTGTGGCCGTTTTGGGTGAAGTTTGAGGGTGTGGTTTGGTAGAGTTTTAGGGCTGTGGATGAAAGTTTTAGATCTATGGTAGATGGCAGCAAAGGTTTGATAGAAATCGGTGGAAGTTTGCTGCAGAATTGTGTTGTCTTGTAAGAGCAGAATTGTCGTCGAAGAAACAGCGGTTTCTCGACGAAATTTCCACCAAAAACTTGAGAGATTTGAGGAGGGAATTGATAGCAAAATCTCAATTTATATGATAGCAAAGATGTCCAATTTAATCAAAAAAATTTTGACAGTATAATAGCAAGGAAATTGGTGCAAGTTGCGATAACAGAATTCTCGTCAAAAAATTTTAGCGGTTTGTGACGAAAATTTGCAGCAACACAAAATCATTTTTAGAGATGAATTCCTCAATCGATCAATCTTAGATGGAAGCCAAGATGATTTATGAAGTGTATAAGAAATTTTGTTTAAAAAATATTACAAATAGATTGATTAAGGCAACAATATGCGGCTGAAATTTTCTACAGCATAGATTTTCAATTGTAGCAGATTGGACGTAAAAGATCAGTGGTTTATATTGAGAAATTTTTTATGAAACAAAAGAGAAATCTACTATTAGGAAGTGTCAAAGCTATCATAAAAATTTTGTAGAAATTTGGATAGAAAAAATATAGTAGCAAGATCAAATAAATTGTGCTATGCAGCTAGAATTTTATAGTGCAGATTTTCAAGTATAGCAGATTAGACGTAAAAGATCAATGGTTTATATTGAGAATTTTTTAACAAATCCAAAGGGAAATATGCTATTAGGAAGTTTCAAAGTTGTCATAAAAATTTTCTAGAGATTTGGATAGAAAAAATATAGTAGCAAGATCAAATAGACTGTGCTATACGGTTGAAATTCTGCAATGTATCTTTTTTTGATAAGTAAAAGTAAATTGATTATGTGTAAAGTTTCTACATCTGCAATGTATCTTTCGTCATAGAGATGAGAAGTTTACGACGAAAAGTTTATGCAGCAATATAGGAACAATTTTTTTAAATTTTTGAATAAGGATAACTAAATTGCAGCAGTAGTAAGGTACGAAACTAGAACCTGTTGCAATTCACGGGGAGATCAAAGAATGATCCGTGGTGGTGGAGATGACGGTGGAATTTGGCGACGATCTTTTAAGCAATTGTAGGAATTGCTTTGGGTGGCTGTGGAGAGATGATTAATGACTGTGGAAGGGCAACGAGACGCCAAGAACGCTGCTCTGATACCAAGTGTTAGAACCCTTTCAGATTCTAAGCTTGGGGTTGATCTCTTTAGGGGATCGGCCTCTTGGAACTCTATAGGGGTTCCTTCCTCCAAGTTGCTGCTCAAAGGCTGCAGAAAAGATTCATCTATTGCTTATTGAAAGAGGATGAATACATGACTATTTATAGAGTTTCTAAACCCTAACTCCTAATAGGATTCCTACTCAAGACTCCTACTCAAATAAGACTTCTACCTAAGACTCCTAATAGGACTCCTACTCAAGACTCCTATTCCTTTACAACTCCTAATTCTTCTTTAAGAAATAACCTCCAAACCCTAGCCGGCCTCTTCACCTCTTTAATAAGGGTCGGCTTAGGTAGGTTTTACATGAATGCCCCTATCAATTAGGACTCTCCTAGCTAGAGTTCTAACATGGCACCGCTTGGGACTTAAGTCTCTCAAGTGGCCACCGCCCATACTGGGCGGTAGTACCACCGGCAGTTATTAACTACCAGGTAATGGTATCGCCAGAGCTCAATCTCTAAGAGTTCTGTCAGGCAGTGGTACCGCCCAATATCAAAGAGTCAGGTGGTGGTATCACCTAGTCATCGTCAGTACCCCAAAAATTCGGGATAAGATATTTTTCGGCTCCAATTTTGAAGCCATTGAGGCCTATAAATACCTCACCCTTTTTTGCATAAAAGGATAACAAAGTGCAATCAAAGTATGAAAAAATTCTAAGTGTTAGGGTATTGAAAGTGTTGTAAAAGTTAGAAGAGTCCTCCTCCTCCCTCTCTTAGATTTGTAATCATCTAAGAAGAGGTGTGAGTCTTGTAAGGGTTATCTTCTAAACCCATGAAAAGGAGAAAGCACTGTAAAGAGGTAGTTGGTCTTTACCGATTGAAAGAAGACCATTAGTGGATGTCGATGACCTTGACGGAGGAGGAATCGAAAGTAGATGTAGGTCACAATGACCGAACCACTGTAAATTCTAGTGTGCTCATTTCCATTCTGCTTTTCATTACTATCATTACTTTCTAAGTTAATTGCTAGTTCAATTACTCTAAAGTCAAGCACTTTTCCAAGATTAAATTTCAATAAACGAATTTCTTACAAAACCGATGATTTTTTCATTAATTCACCCCCTCCCCCTTAGTGCCACTCTTGATCCTAACACTTACAACTCTTTCTCCTTTTCATAGGTTTAGGAGAAAATATTTACAAGTCACTCACCCTCTTTTAAACAGAAATCTATATTTAGAATAAGAGGAGGGAAACTCTCAAAGGATTATAACAGCGTTTTCTTAAGTTTTTATTCTCAGTTCATATGTAAACCGAACAAGGATGAGTGGAGTATTTATAGGCTCCAAATGGATTCAAATTTGGAGCCAAAATGGTCTCATCTTGGGTTTTCAGGGAACTCGCGATACCACCGCAAGTATTGGGCAATACCACTGCTTGTCAGTCTGACACTAGGCGGTGCCACTGCTTGTCAGTTTGACACTAGGCGGTACCACCGTATAGTCTGATGGTACCATCGCCTGACACATTGGCATTGGGCAGTGCAATCATCTAGTCTAAGTGGTACCATCGCCTAGTCTAAGCGATAGCATCACTTGACGGCATGGAAAAGTGTGTTCTTGACTTTTCTAGCTCATTGGTAGTTCCACCACCAGTTTGGTGGTGTCACTACTTGACCCAACTTTTGAGTCACTGAATGGGCCTCCCAATAAGCCTAAATCAGTCCCAATTTAGGCCCAATTGGTCCCTAATTAAGTTAGCTTGATTACACCAAAAGTAACTCAATTAGCTTACTAAACTACTTCGATCTAAACAAATAATTACAAACACGAATCCTATATTGTCTGGTATGTCATTAGTTCATCCGGTGCTTCGTTAGAACCTTCGATGCATCATCATCTCCTTCGACATATTATCGATCCTTTGGCATGTTAACTCTTGGAACATCTGATCTTGGTTCAATATCCAATTCTTCGTGCCCAATGCTCGAACTTATGACATGAAGTCATTCCATCGACACTTTAACCAATCTTCTAGCTCGATGTCTAATCTTTTGACATATTTCACTCCTGCCCAATATTTATTCTCCTACTTTAATCGACTTAATCGAAATTAGTCCTATGTCACTCGAACACATATTAAATCATAACTTCATCAATTGATTTCATCATCAAAATCTAAGATTCAACAGAATGGACGTAACAATCTAACATTAGTTGATAGTGATTTTAACTAGTGTAATAGATGGATATAATAACTCAACAACGATGAAGTGCAATTATAATAAATTCTTATGTTTCTATTACCATACCAGCTATAGAACAGCCTCGTAAGACAACAACTATAAAAAAGGCTACACAAGGAAATCTAACACACAATATTAGTCAAACTTGTCTGACTAAATACTTAACTTAAGTATGGAAAGATATTATATAAAATAAAATTCGATGTAATTTTTATGGTGTTTGAAGGTTTGACTTGATGAGTTCTACCTTAGACTAGTTTGAAGAAGAATTTGCTTAGATCCTTAACAGCTTCTAGTTTCAAATTTTAAAATTTACTCTAACAAATAGTAATCTAAAGAATGGGAACGATGACATATGAAACAGTAATATAATATGGCAGTATTTCAGATATGATAACTATTTTAGTGTACCATGGAGTCTGAAATAGAGAGGATAAGACCTTCAGTGCTCCATGGGAACCCAAGGATAACCGTCACATCATTTCCCGAAAGAAGTCTTTTAAATAGAAATCATGATAGGCAAAATTGCCAATGGGACTCTTAACACAAATCGACAGCTCCAGATGAATGTTTCTATGACATATGACAATCACCATAAACCATCCAATCAACTCAACTTGAAGGTGAGTACATAGCTTATGATAACATCAAGCCACCATTGTGAATTCAAGCAGTACAAGCAGATAACCAATTTCCCAATTTAAAGGCATCAATACCATAGTGACTAGGTACATTTCTGGTGCAGGAAGTAATACTAATAACTAAACTAAACTAAAGACAAACTACAATAAGGAACCAAAAGACAATATTTGAAGTTATGCACATGTACCGAACAATATCTAGCAGAGAAATCTCACAAAGATAAGCAGTAACAAACATCACACTGATGGGAATACATACTTGCTTACTAAATAACAAAAATAACAACTCTAAGAATTGTTATACTAGTTGATAAGGGATCATTGTGTCAACAATCATCGGTGCAGCTCGAAGGCTCGTGAGAAATTATCCGCTTTAGGCGATGGACATACTTATACAATTTTATCATTTCGAAACTCATGAGCTCCAAAATGTATTTTTGTAGGGTAAGAGAGACCTGACAGACTTATGAGTCCTTGGTTTTTATACTCCTCAACTAATATGAGACTAAATGACCTTATCAGTACTCCCTCCTGTATGAGAGCCAAGGGCTCATAACCGAGGTGCACGGCTCAGGAGTAGGTTTGCCTAGTTGAGGTGCAAACCTTGGACCCTCCTTCTAGTGCTAAAAATGTTATGATTCTTGATGTCATCACTTAGGAAGGAGCACAGATTAGTTCGGTCTCGATTGTATAAGATCGTTCACGTGGTTACTCAAAGGGAAGGCTCCATAGAGAAGGGATGAAGAGTCATGATCGTCGTCTCCTAAGATGTTCTTCGGCGAATTCGTAATGGGCTTCTAATCCTAAGTCCCTACATAACAAGTCAGTGCCAGAGTGAGGAGTTTCGGCTTAATCCCTTCGAAGTTTAAGTATACCTTCTGTAAGGAGTCGACTCCTCTTGTGCTTACTGGCATCCGTTGACATTTCCGACAAGTGGTTTATCTGTTCCAGAGCCATCCTTCCAATCCCATGCCTTGCGGGATTGTATCCTTACTGGTAAGCATTACTTAATTTCGAACGACATAGATTTGTTGTGCGCCGCTTCAAAGTCGAGCAACGTTGCTTTTGAGCTAAGCTGCACCGCTTCATGATGTAGTCGTTCCTGAAATAATCTACGTCGTTTCACACTGCTTTATGTGCTATTTTCATTAGAGTATCATCACGTATGTTCTGAGATGGCTACCAGCTGGTACTAAAATATCTTCAATCACCAGCATTAACAAAATATAAATGAACCAAAGCCAACAAACAAATAATGCAGTCCAGTCCGCAAAAAATTTCCTCAGGGAAATCACGAGTAGTAGAAGGCAACATATGACCAGAAATAAAAAAACACAAATATCACTTTCAATTTTCACCTCTCTCTAAAATGCAGAGAATTGCTGTTGCATGGGCATGCTGCATGACCAACTTGTACAAGCTTTCAGAAGATGTAAGTGGAGATGCTTGAACAGACAATCCACATTATTGTTAATCAAACTGAGAGTCCAACGTGCATAATTGCAAAAATGGAACCTTTCTATTCTTCTAATCTCTGCCTAAATGATAAAATAAATGGCCTTTTTTAGTAGTAAGCTAGATTTATCTTGGATGTTGACTGGAAAATTAAAAACATTTAAATTATTCCTTAAAAATGTAATAACGACCATAAATTTAACTGCATACCCACATGGAATATGCTCATCGTGGACGAGCAAATATACATGCTTTAAGCACTTCAAAATATTTTTAGTAGTAAGCTAGATTGAACTTGGATGATTTTACGTATGATACTGGTGTATGAGTACATTAATACGGTATATACTGGAACATCAGTATGCATCATAAGGCTTTCTTCCTTTTCTCCTATTTGACTATTATTATTGCTTTCACGTAGGAAGCTGCCATATGCCGGCTAGAAAGCTGGATAGAAGGAAGTGCCCTGCTGCTTTCCTCCTCCGTTTTCTCTTTCTCTTTCTTTTCTCCTTTTTTTTCTCAGCTTAGAATCGGTTGGCTTCTTGAGAGAAAAAGAGATGAAGTCCTAATTATATTAAGACTTGGAGTCCTAATGCTTTCAGGACTTGGAGTTGATCTATACTTAAATCCGGTCTTTGAGCTTGAGATTGAATTTGATCTTTGTTTGGTTTGATCGGGATCAAATTAAAATTTGACTGAAACTCCAATTAAATTAAATTGAAATTTGACTCAAACTATACTAGATCGTATATAATCAGTGATCAACAATATCCGTAGTTATGTACGTACTTGCTCGAGGCTTAGCATGAAACGTTCCAGTAATTAACTTGGACCCCCTGCTGCTTTATCCTCGATTACTCGGAAGCGCGAGCTGTGGCGGCATGCCCCATCGTATCCACCACCTCAAAGGTGAAGTCGTGGTCCTGAAAGCACGCCTCTCAACCCACCATCCCACTCATCCATCTTGACGCGCACATGCCGTCAGATTAGCTCGACCAGCTTTTGATGGAGCCCTTCTTTCCTCGACGCTTCACACGCAGAAGCGCTCAGCAGATACGGTAGAAATGAAATGCTTATTCTCACATCAGACTAACCAGAGAAGCACGTTACTCCTTGATGTGTGCTCCTTACATGCAGGCGCTTCTCCACGTAGGGGGAGCGCATGCTTCTCCTTGCAAGCGAAGAAGCACCAAATCCTCCAGACCTTCTAAGGTGCGCGGGCTTCTCGCTCGTGACTAGGCTTTTCCCATATTCCCATTGCTCCTTCGTGTACCCAGAGATGCTCGCCTCCGCACGCACGCTTCTCACGCATGGCCAGCCTCACTGCTTCTCAGCATGAAACTAGCCCGACTCATATCGGGCTCGAAGCAAATTGTCGTCGGCACATTTCAGGCCACTCCCAGATCTCCCAAGGTTGGGCCAACATTCTACGGCCCAATCCTCGTCCCCTGCATCCCGAGCAAAGCTAGATCTGCCATAAGTGGTCAATTCGCAGCCGACAACAATCTGTCAACTAGGCATTGTTATATAAACATAGCATGACCTTTTTAACTAGTTCTTTTATGACCGACACTGGTGTAGAAAAAAATGACTTACAAACCAACTCTAAATATATTTTCATTCCAAACTAACTAGATCGACATTCAAACTCCTATTGAGCTTTCCTCGCCCACAAGAGACCAAAACTATCTTTTAACTGTCAACATCTTGCTGGATTCATCCGTCAGATCTGCACGTTGGGCTCCAAACACATTGATAAAAGTATACCAACTGACAAGAATGTTACCAGGATCTGTAGTGGTATTCAACTAGCTTTTAGCTTTCAGCACTACCTGAAAAAAGCAGCAGATATTAAAACCAAGGCTAGCAATGGTTGAAGTAGAAGAAAGCCAAGAATTGAATCATCTATGCAACAGATCATATGTGGACTTCATGTTACGAAGATCAGACTAAATTGAAAGTATCTTCCTGTTAAGAAGAGAGCTACAATTAATTTCTTACAGGAATAAAGGTCAGTTGACATGCAAGCAGAACCCATAGAAATAACATGGCTAAAAGGTGAAAAAAGAAGCTGCATTCATGAAACTATTTGCATTGATTTTGTTGGTCTATACAAAATTTGCACGCTTGTTCCATCCCCACGTACAGTGTGAGTCTTCATCTAAATTTCAAATATGAACCCCACCTTACAACTGATCTGTTGTGAAAAAAAAATGAACTATCTAAAATATTTTAAAAAACTGTACGAGGACCTGTACAGCCTTGCAATGGAACAATTAGACAGTGATTACGGAAGAGGCGCAATACTCAATCGTCTGGCCGCTGGATCTCACCCATCAATATGCGGTTGCTATGGACTTTGAAACCAAGAAGTGACGGATCAATCTGTCTGCCCTTCTTTCCTTTCTTTTTGGCACTCTTACCAGATGAGACAACTTCTAGAGACTCGGGATCAGGCATGGTCTTTTTGGTACTCTTCAGCATATCACTGAATGAAGGTTCTGCAACATCTGCATCACTGCTCGAAGAGGTTCGACGAAATCTGAAGTCTTTCTTGTTAGATATCGATGTCTCTGAGACATGGGATGTAGAATTACCTCCAAAGTTGAGACATCCTCCTGCACCTCATTTTTATTGAAGACATTTAAAATTCAATCAATTTACAACACAAAAGGACAATCTTCAGAGGTACTATGATCAGTATAGAACTGGAAAAGGTTAAAAGAAATTGAGTATACCCTCAGAAGATCCATTAGTAGGATTCTTTGCCTTTGCAGATTGCTTTGAGGCCAGGTCAGATCCTGCTACAGATGGATCACAAGTATCTGCTAAGAATGAATTATCATCTCCTTTCGAGATATCACCAGAAATCCTGCAAAACAAAAGGAGCATAAACATATTTGTGAAAGAGAAACAGTGAAAATATGACATTCAAGGATTCCAACCTAGTAAAAGAAGAATATTTCCCTATGTGATTTCCCACCAAAATCCATACTCGGGAACAAGCAATGCTTGAAACTCAGGAATGATTTGGAATCATACTTAAGCTTTGAGAATGGGATCAACTTAGTCTAATCAGATCATCAAACTGGCATTTCAGCCTAAACACAACAAGAAAAATAAGAAAATTTACAAAACAAATAAATTCCCAGAACAGCAATATATGTTCAATAGAACAAGAATGAAAAATGGTCTAATCCATCATCATTATAGATTTTAGAAATAAGCTATGTCATGATCAATGCTCTCCATCTCCTTAGTCTCATCAATCTTTCACCTATTTCCAACCATACTATGGAACTTTCAATAATTCACCCAGAATAAGTAGCCTAGTGATTTTATGACAGCACATATCCAATAAGGATGGGTCAATTATTCAACAAAATTGAGAGATTGGTGAAACTATTATTCATATATAAAATGGGATGGTTATATTAATGAAAGGCATCAAGAATCTTATGTGATCACCAGGTACCTTTGAGATTAAAAAAAAAATTATAAAGCAGTTGTTAGACCAACACTACTTTATTGATCTAAGTGTTAGATAGTTAAGAAACAACATATACAAATGATTTATATTGCTGAAATGAGGATGTTGAAGATGGTGCAAACATGTGCTCAGAGACCAACAAAGGTGGTAATTATAAGAGGTGAAATTATTACCATTAGTAGTATGATGAGAGGTTGAGGAAGACCAAAAAAATATTTAATAGAAACTATAAATAAAGATTTAAATACTCTTAATTTGACTGCCAAATAGTATAATTAAAATAATATGCAACTAAATAAAAATATACTAAACAGGTTTATGGAGGCCTATGTTAGAATTAAACTGCTCCAAAAACATCTTGCTAACTAAGAATGTTTTGCTGCACTAAGACGTCATCAAGTAAAAGCTAAGGCAGTTTCATGTATAAATCAACGTGCATATTGCCCATGGTGTTGTAGTTACAACAAATATATTTAAACTGCACCAAACGAGTTGCTGCTCATCCATTTGCAATTTAATTAACAGGAAGGTGGGGGAAGCAGAGGGTGGCAAATGAAACTGCAGCTACAAACGAATGAAGCTGCAGTGGCGAACGAAGGCAACAGATGACATTGTTGACGATCGTAGTGCGTGAAGGCGGCGAACAAACGAGATGGAAGAGGTTACCGTCGATTGCGGACAAAGCTACTACAACATCAGACAAAGGTATAGGGCAGACGAGGTTTAGGGTTTAGACAAACAGCAGTGGTGGACGAGCTACAACGACAATAGTCAAGTTGTACCAGCAAATGAGATTGGACGAGGTTGCCAACGATGGTGGGTTTCATTTCACCTTTGTTTTCTTTTATTGGGTCGGGAAAGGGAGGGGGCTGGACGGTGTTAGAGTAACTATGTTAGTTGGTTTGATTGAACTAACTTATAAGTACAATCAAACCAAAGTTTGAACCCAACCAAATTTGGCTCGGGTGCTCGCCCGAGGCACCTGGCACTTGGGCTCGAGCGAGTGTCCGAGTAGCGCTTCGTTGAAGCATTGCGCCTACGGTTTCTGCAAGGTGTTCAGGCCTCGCCTCGCCTGAGCACCTAAGTGAGCGCCGAAGCATCCTTTGAAAACACTGATCCCAAATAGTTAGAGCTTGTTGCTTTGATGTTGTTGTCATCGCACATGTCTAAAAGGCAGTAAGATTCACCTCTATCCAAGGGATTTCTCTATCACGTAACAGTTTCTCATCTTCTCATTCACCACAATCCAAGTGACCAATGGATCATTATATCCAAAAGAACGAGTTACCCTCGATAGCTTGCCGATATTTTCTCCCAGTCCTACATTGCATTTGTGAAACATTAGTTGGTCCTCAATAACCTGCCTCTTGAGTATGTTTTCTCATGAATTCTCTTCTATCACTTTTCTTTCCTAATCCATTTATTCTTCATAGGTACATTTCATATCATAATTTTTTGGCAAATTGTAATGGTACATCAAAACCAAGATGTAAAATCTTGGTCTGGTGCCAACCGGTTCGCAAACAGACTGACATGGATCATATACTGAAACATGATACCTGCTAGTACTGCCTAGAACAAAGAAAATGGAGAGAATAGATGATACTTCCTAATGTAACATGTCATAAAATCATGTAATATTTCTAATATATATTAGGCATCAGGCAGCACGTCTAGATACTATCAACTGCAGAAGGTGACCACCTAGCTGGCAGCCGCATAATCATGGGCATCTAGTCACAGCAGCCAACATTATTATTGCAATAGTAGCAACAACTGTCACCAACGTAAATAGGTTTTTACAACTGCAACAACACCAGTGGCCGAACCACATAGCAACAGTTGCTGCATCTGCCGACTTTGATGAAGCAACAACAAGGCTGCTATTACAAGGAAAATGAAGGAAATAGAAATTGTCTGAGTAGGACTACAGAAAATCGGAAAAGAAGCCTTTAGCTTATTGATACTGAGATTCACAAATAACTTCTTGTTAGTATCCTATTGATAATTTGATATCCTCAAAAATTAAGGCATCGGCAGAAGGTGTGAATAGAATTGAATGAATTTGAAAGTTATATGGTGACGGGATAATGATAATAAAGCCCATAGATAAACTAACTACACTTTAATCCTTGCAATATTTTAGCATGTGCTTAAACAAATCAGCTAGTCATTGATTAGGAAATTGGTTAGAAATTAAGAGGTCATCCAATCTCAACTGGTCTAATGTGCAAATCTAAAAGGCTTCCAAGCTACCTCAGTCCACGTGAGTTCTACACCCCTTTTTTAAACAATGAAATTATGCAATCACATGTTTTAGCCTACCACCTCATTCATAAAGACATTCAAATGAATATAAAAATGATTCAAAGGCGTGAGAGTGCTTTCCAGGTAAATTGAACATGGTTTCTCATCCTGAGGCCTTTCTCAAGATCCTCCAATTCAAGAATACATCTTCATATCATGAACTCTTCAGACATCTTTTTTATTTACTGCTTCAGTTTCAAATTGCATGGCATCTTCTTTTCAAAATGCAACAAATGATAGTATTTCAAAGGCATTCTACGCTTAAAAGCAATAGCAATCAACAAAGTATACATTACCATACTGAGGAAAGAGGAAGAGGATGCCTATAGTTACGAGGAAATCAAATTGTGGAGGGCAATAATGATAGTAATAGCAAGAAGGAAAGAAATTTCTACTAACAAACAAGGAATAGAAGAGAAAACTAAGAAGGAATATAGAGAGAAGGTACAAAGAAAGAGAAATAAAGGTAGCTGGTCAAACTAAAAGCAAAAATCAGTAATCACAATGAATATTGATTCACTACATCCTCAGTATTATGCTTATGTTGCCATACATGATGCATGTTACTGGATCTTAATTGTTTTAATATGCTCTTTTTCTTCTGTTTTTATTTATGTGGGTAATTCTAGTATAATTGTCAGTCAGGACCTGTCTTAGGATTATGATAAAAAATGTCCAATATGAAACAACAGATCTTAATTACTGTCCTATGTGATCTCCACTGAAAATTTAATTCAGGGAGGTCTGTCTAACATAAACGCTTTCAAAGGACTTACATTAAAAATATTTGTATATTTTAAGATGCATATATGCATTAATATTATTTTATAATAATTTTTCTTAAGCACCCACCTCTGTGCCGAGACCTTCAACCTACATTCAAGGGGTTACCACCAGTGACCACCTTGGAATTTGGATGACTTCGATCTTGATCAAATCCCATGTCTTTCTTTTCAATTGAGACAAGTTCAAACAACTTTTTGCTTGTTCAAGCTCAGCTCCCCATACACAAACAAATAGAGAGATGAACTAGAATCCTATAAATGGTAGTGGACCTGAATCCAACCCATCCCAAATTTGTCTCGGGACTTCAAAGTGGCAACAAAGTTCCTGAAGAAAGTTGATCAAAAATGTGAATATAAACAAAAGAGTTGATAGTTAGTAAAGACATTCTTGTTAAAGAACTAAAGGATCCTCCTGAACTAGTGACCTCAATGTCATAGCTTCATCCTTCGCAATGATCAACACTAGGAACCAGGGATTTGAATACCGTACCATACCATCTGGCACGGGCGGTACATACCGGTCTGCCAGCTGACCGACACGCGGACCACCCAGTAGCGGACAAGAGGACAAGCACGACGATGAGGAAGATGAGGCTGTGGCGCTCGTTGGACAGAGAAGGGATGATGGAGAAGGGTGTTGGACGTGGCGAGACATGAAGAAGCGCTCCATCAGGCGAAACGTGGTAGGGGCAAGTCCTCACTCCGTCGAGCGCAGTAGGGGACGGGGGGATCATGGCTGCTATGGTCAGGGGGGGTCACGATCAACGACGAAGGAAGGGGTCCTGGCCTAGGTTGGAGTGTTGCTTCCCCTTCTCACTCTCGCCATCATCTTGGTCTTCTTCCTCACAGTTGCTGAGGGCAGCAACAGTGGGGGAGTAGGAGATGAGCTTTCCCTGGGCCAGATCCCCACCAGATCCAACTTGTCGCGGGAGCATTGTGGAGTGCCTCGCGAGGGATAAGTTCGAGCTGGGGACGAAGGCGACCCGCCGCATCCTCTCCCACTCTATCATCACCCCCTTTCCGTCTCCCAAAACCTTCTCACATTCCCTTTTCATCTCTCGAAATCCCTTTCCGTCTCTCGAAACCATCTTGAAATACAAGATGGTTTCTTCTTAAAAGGTGTATCGCTCGATACGCCATACCGTACCGTACCGAGCAAAGCTCGAGACACCAGTACAGTACGAAATTAAAAACCTTGGTAAGAACAATAGTCCATGTGTGCATGCCTATGAAGATGCACATAAATATAGTATAGGTGTATGACTTAAATTCTCCTGAACTAGTGACCTCAATGTCGTAGCTTCATCCTTCGCAATGATCAACACTGGTAAGAACAATAGTCCATGTGTGCATGCATATGAAGATACACATAAATATAGTATAGGTTACTAGAAAAGATAAAAAAATGGTGTATGAATTAAATTCAAGTAAATTCATGCAGCACAAAAACCATGCACAAACCATTCATTATCCAAATGATGTTGGATTATTACCAAGAAGAAAAGCAAACATAAAGTACCCAATAAGATAGTGAAAAAGAAAACCAGTATCAAGATATCATGATTTCAAAGCACAAAAAAAGATTTCATCCGATTCTTATTCTTTTCACAAAAGCAGAAAGAATATCCTTACATGTTATTACCCATCCCTTCGATATGAGTGCTATCAGTCCCTGTTTCATAATTGTAGAAGCTCAAACCTCTGGCTGCATAATACATCAAGTTCATAGTTACATAAATTGCCAAAGGGGACAAGCAGTTAACTCAAGAATAAAAACATTGCCAGATCACATTACCAGCCTTGCTAGATAAGTCATGCCTAAAAAGTTTGTCAACATTAACCTCCTCATGACCTCCACCTATTGCTTGCATAACCCCACTGTCCTGCATGTTCAATGCTGATTGAGTCCTGGAACTGCCCTTTAGACCCTGCATCTTCCTATTTTCCACCTCCTTTAAATTGTAGAAATCAAATGATTGCAAGGAAGCATCACCCAAAGAAGTCACAAATTTCTCTCTTTCAATATAATCCATATCTGAAAGAAAATGTTTCTGTTCAATTAATGTTGCAGAACCAGATCTCAAACTGGGCCTTCTACTGCTCTCAATGTCATTAGCACTACCTTCCAGATTTTTGTTGATCAGTTGCTCGTTTCGTGGCTGTCTTACTTCAGAAAAAAGAGAACCCTCAGACATAGAACCACTAAGTCCCACTCTATCCATGTCAAGATTAAAGGAATGCTCTGGACCATGCTGAGAATAGAGCCAAGAAGAGTCCCCATGCTCATTGGAAGATGGAGTGCTATATACTCCTAGTGGCTGTTGAGATCGGAGAAGCATTTCTTGATGGAGCAAGTCTCTCAATTCATGTCCTGAACTTCCATCATTTCCTACAAATGATGCCCATACATTTGGGTCCTCAACAGAGTGACTAATGCTAATGCCCCTCTTCTTTTCTGCTTCTATTGGCAAGTGCTTCAAATGGGATTCCATTAAATCAGATGAGAGCTGCCTATTTGGTTCAAACCAGTGCCTCTCACTCACATCCATGCTTGCACCAGTTAAATCATTAGCAATCTGATTCTGATGAGAGTGTACACTAGAAGGAAGCTGTCCTACCTCACCAGAAGTATGCAGATGATTAAGATGCTCATGTGCATCCAGTCCTTGAACTCGTGCTAAGGCATTAATGAGTTCCAAGTTCGGACCAGGAGTACCTGCATGCATATGTAGCCTGTCAAGAGGATGTGACCCTTGTTCATAAGGCCCTCGTTGCATTCTCTCATGAAACAAAATGTTTGGTTGAACATGACTGCGCTGCTCAAACAATGGTCCCTTTGGTGCCTGCATAAAGTCTGATTGGCTAGATCTGGCAGAAAAATCCTGGTGTGGACCAAGTGCAGTCCTGATAAACTGACCAGATTCACCAACTGACCAAACCCCCCCCATGCATCTCTCTTCTTCCATGCCAGACAGCTTGGTAGAAGCAGGGGACAGTTGTGCCTGAAGCTGGTCCAGCTGAAGCCCTAAAAGAAATTGTTGTTCTATAGGAGGCACCTGCCTCTGACTGGAATGGGATAGAATATCCAATAAACCATTATGACTCTGACGTTGAATATTCAGCCCTAAGTTTGCTTGGATATGTTGATCTATAGCTGAGTCATGATGCAGTGAAAGGTTGTGAGACTGTTGTGACTCTTTCAAGAGCTGCTGTCTAAAACGAACCTGATCAAACATGTTTATCCCTTGAGGATCAATGTTGGATGTTCCAAAACCAGCTTCAAGTAATTGCCGATGCAGCAAACGTTCAAGATACATCTGCTGCTGGGATTGTTGTGGTTGCGGTTCATGATGAAGACGATGTTGTAACAATTGAATCTGATGCTCATGCAGTTGTGTCTGTTGCTGACGCAGTTGATGTTGCTGCTGCAACATATCAAGATGTCGCAGCTGCTCAAACTGAAATTTCAACATACGCTCTAGATCCTCCACAGGTTGTTGATGAACATGGTGATGTTGGTGCATTGGTCCATGCACCTGGTCCAAAAGTGTACCACTTAACTCAGCATTTTGATGGGCCAGTAAACATTGCTGCTGAAGTTCTTTCATCTGTAATTGTTGGAAGAGTAGGCGCTGTTCTAAGCCAAAGTGGCTTGACTCAGCTTCAATCTGTGACATGTTATTTGCATCAAACATATCAGGAATTATATTTAAACTATTGCTCCTTCTATAGTTTTTGGACAATGAATTGTTGGCAATAGGGAAGTCACTGATCGAATTGAACTGCTCCTGATTGAGGCCAAATGGAAAGGAATTTCTTGAAGAATCACAGTTGCCAATCAAATTCTCAGCAGACCCTGCAATATCTGATGAAAGGGGAAGCTTCTGTTGAGTTCCTTCTAGCTCAGACCACAATAATCCAAAAGGATCCAAATTATTCTCTCTTGGAATGTGCTCACTGGCAAAACTAGTATTTCCAGCCTCTGGCACCATATAGTGGTGATTATTAGGGGACCTTGATAGAGCAATGTGTTCATTAGCAAATTTTCCTGATTGTTTCCCCATGTCACTCATGGACCTACCTTTGTACAATACAACTGTAGAAAACAAAGTTTTATTCAGCTATCATGAATCTTTGTATAAAAGTGAAAAAAAAACAAGGCAAACTGCTTTAAGTATACAAACCTTCTGCATCTCGCCCAGTATGATCATGAAAGATGTGTCCACCAGTTGCACCTGGTGGGGTCCCTGAGCTAGGGAAAGATAAACTGTTTTTGTTGGGATCTGTGAAACCTTCATTTTCAGGAACATCATGTTTTACATGATGATCCAGAGAATCCCATGATAGCGCCCTTCTTTGATTGTTTGTGGTGGAAGAACCACCAGTATCATGGGAAGAAGGGATACAAGACTCCAGGTCACTCCTTGTAGCATCCAAAGGTTCGGACTTTTCGCCAGAACAGATATCAGGGCCAGAATGGAACTCCAGTTTCAAGTGAGGCATTACTTCACCAAGTGGCTGAAAAGGTGTGCCATCAGGAGCATCTGATAAGCACACAGGTAAATCTGTACCAAAGAAACCTTGTTCAAACCATGAGATGATATCAGCACCGAGAAATGGGCCCTGTATGTCTCCTTGGGGATCCATGTAAAATAAACTCAACTCCTCAGGAGTGCCCTGTTCTGAAAGATTCATCTCAGCTTTGCTGTTTTTAAGTTTGTTGATTCTTGGAATCGCTTCAACAAAAGATGAATCAAATAAAGGGTATGATTCATCGGGTAACTTAGCATTAAAATCAGAGACAGTTAAATCCTCTCCTTCTAACTTGATATCTTTTAGAATATCCAAATGACTTGATTCATCATCAACATTTACTTCTTCTATCTGACCATCATTTATATGGGAATTAGTAATATTGCTGACTGAAACTGGTTTATCATGAAAAACCTCATGATCTGCAATTTTTTGAGTCAAACCATTAAAACCCACCAAATTAATCATAGTGTTGACAGCCTTTCGTTCTTCATGGTCAGAATTCAACTCTGAAATGAAAAATCAGTCCAACTTTTAGTAATATCTAAAAAGTCAACACAAAGCTTCAAAAAAGACATGGAAAGACATGCATTATTATGACCTTCAGAATTTGTAAAAGGTCCCTTGCTAGCATGTTTCTTCTCAATCAGGGTTTTGTCTCCATCACCTAAATAAATATATACAAGGTTCAATAATCAAACTATACCATATGAATATGATGACATGTTGCATACCTATTCCAATTTTATTATCCCTTGCCATCCTTTCCCAACTTGAACTTGCTTCACTGCTCATGACTTTCCCCTTCCAAATATCTTTCAGAAGAACCTTCACACCACACAACCAATTTTATTAAATTAATGTGTTCATTGTGAAGATCATCTTCAACCAATAAAAGAAGTAATTTGGCAAGAAAATACGGAGAAATAACAGCAGGAATAACAAACATAAATGTAACTCTTAATAAATACACCTTCCAACCAAATTTTTGCCTGTGCAGGACCCAGTATTGCAGGCATACTCCATGCTTCAGATGTTTCACAATGTTACTTGGCACTAAACTCAGTAAAAATCATATATACTGGATGAATATTTTGCCACTGTAATCATAGTTCACATGCATATCACATCATAATGTCTGTCATTTCATTATTGATCAGACCATGTAGAAACAGGCAATTCCAAAATGACAAGCTTTTCCTAGTTATACATGTGTACCAAGATCAATTCCATATGCAAAAATGATTCAAATTCCATTTCCAAGAGCAAACAATTCCATAGTAATACAAAACAGATAAACATACTGAGGTAGAACTATATCATAAGTAATATCATGAGAGTAGCAAAATCAATCTTCAAACTATATCATCTATATGCAAGATGCAGAGAGATTATCCTTAGCTGCAAACGCCAAAAGGAACATACTGAGGTAGAACTAAGATATGGGGAATACAAATATAGATTACCTCTTCCTCAGCATCAGGTATGACAAAGGCCAAAGGAGTCACAAAGCTAGATTCTGTTATCGGAGGAACTTCCACAAATCTCACAGGAGTAGCATCAATGACTGTTATCTTCTGCTTCCTATAAATATCTAGTAGTTTACCCCTGGGATACCGGAACTCCGCTTTATTTACTGGAGTTGCACCAATAGGGCCAGCAGCAGATGACCTGCCAAATTGCAATCCTGTAACAGAGTCTGATCTACCCCTACCACGAGCAAAACCCACATTTGAATCCTCCGTGGAAACTCTTTCCAACCCAAATCCAGGAGCAGCACGAATCACTGATGACCCACCGGAATAAACATCCTGACGATGGCGTGGCCTCCACTTATCACGAGAATCAGATCCAGATAAGGGGCGGAAGCTGGCAATAAAAAACTGTTTCTCAACGTGAGAATCTTCTTTTTCTGCATCCACTTTCTTTTCTGTCCGCATTTCCTTCTCTTTGTCCTCGGGACCCCACCTAGATGACCACTTGCTGTCACGGCGATTTTCATTCCCTGTACCACGATTAGGAACTTCATAAAACTTGTCAGATGAAGGTGAAATCCTAGAATCAGCAGATTCTCTCAACAGGATATTGTCAGGACGGCGATCACTTTTTCGGTACTCGGTTTCTCGATCTCCTTCCTTTTTACGTTCTTTCCTACCAAGCAAGCTAGTTTCTCTTTCCTCTTCACGCCAACGGCGGCTAAAATCTACATCACTTGCATTTCTTATCCATTCTTTCTTATCCTGGGATCCATCCAGACGCCACATATCTTTCTGAATAATATCAGGCAAGGTTCCAGAAGATGCTGAACTTGGTGGCCGGGTATCCTAACACGAATAACATGGAGGTCAGAATGCCTAAGAAAATATTAAAAAATCTAGAAATATTATAAACAAAATCATATTTAATGCTATTACTTTTACTGAATGGCTGATGCATAAGTCCCAAAAAGAACCCTCTCATAACAAATAGAATCCAAGACACGAGAAACCAAGTGACAAAAGGTAGCACTGAAAGCATTTCACAGCAAAATCAACCAAGGTAAACAAGTAATAATTTTCCTTTAGCGAGACTGTTTTTTTTTCAAAAAAATTTGAAAATTTTCCATTATATCAAATGGCGCACATGACGCTCACACATGGACCCAAATCTGAGACCTACCACTTGTGCAACAAGGCACTAATCAACTCAGATGTCTCGAAAGATAACTTTTTGAGGAAACTTCCGGGTGAGGTCCAAACCAAAAGCAACTACGAACAGTTTGATGTCATTTTTCTAATACATGTAACTATATAAAAGAAGGTTTAAATTGTCATGACAACATGTAAATAGCAATCTAAAGAATGGAATGATGAATCTGATACGGTAGTATAATATGCCAGTATTTCAGATAGAATAACTATTTTAGTGTGCTATGGAGTCTGAAATAGAAGAGGGGATAAAACTTTCAGTGATCCATTAGAACCTGAGGATAACCCTCACATCATTTCACTAAAGAAGTCTTTTAAAGAGGTATCATGATAGATAAAATTGCCAACGGGACAAATATTGACAGCTCCAGATGAATGTTTCTATGACATATGACAATCACCAATTCACCATAAACCATCCAATCAACACATATAACCTGAAGGTGAGATCATTTCTTATGATAACATCAAGCCACCATTGTGAATTCAAGAAGTACAAGCAGATAACCAATTTCCCAATTTAAAAGCATCAATATCACAGTGACTAGGTACATTTCTGGTGCACTTGTGAAAGGAAGTAATACTAGTAACTAAACTAGGACAAACTACAAAAAGGAACCAAAGACAACATTTGAAGTTATGCACATGTTACCAAACAATATCAAGCAAAGAAAACACCAAAAGCTAAGCACAAACAAACATCACACTGATGGTAATACATACTTGCTCACTAAATGACAAAAATAACAATTTGATAATTGCAGAAGCTCCAAGAAGTGTTATACCAGCATTAACAAAACATAAATGAACCAAAGCTAACAAACAAACAATGCAAATAGGCAACAGTCCAGTCCACAAAAAATTTCCTCAGGGAAATCAAGAGTAGGACGAGAAAGCAACATATCACCAGAAATAAAAGCACAAATATCACCTTCAATTTGCACCTCTCTCTAAAATGCAGAAAATTGCTATTGCATGGGCATGCTGCATGACCAACTTGTACAAGCCTTTAGAAGATGTAAGTGGAGATGTTTGAATAGACAAACCACATGATTAAACACACCTGGGAGTCCAACATGCATAATTGCAAAAATGGAACCTTTCTAGACTTTTGATCTCTGCCTAAAATGATAAAATAAATGGTCTTTTTTATTAGTAAGCTAGATTTATCTTGCATGTTGACTGGAAAATTAAAAACATTTAATTTATTCCTTAAAAATGTAATAATGACCATAAATTTAACTGCATACCCACAAGAAATATGTTCATCATGGATGAACAAATATACATGCTATAAGCACTTCAAAATATTTTTAGTAGTAAGCTAGATTTAACTTGGATGTTTACTGGAAAATCAAGAACACTTAAATTGTTCCTTAAAAATATGTAATAATGACCATAAATTTAACTGCATACACACAAGGAATATGTTCATTATGGATGAACAGACACAAATAGATGCTTAACTTCAAACTATTTCATAATTTACACATTTTTCAGGTTAGTTAGTTAGCTAAAAGTAGTAATTAGCCAACAAGTTCACTTTCTAATTTTGCGGCCTTTCATATATTCTAGAGTTGACTTTAGCCAAATGAAGATTGTTCCCAGTCCACAAGTTCCATAGCTTGTCTAGTCATCCAAAAAATAGAATGACGAAAAGAATGTCGTCCGTATGTTCTTTTGACAGAATTACGAAGTTGTCTCAGAAAATGCAAAAGCTGAACATTCAACATAGCAGCAGTATCTTCCATGTTTCACATGAAATAGCACATTAAATCAAATTCAATAATCTACCAAATTACCAATGTGATGAATGATTTTTAAACCCTAACTTAACAAATTCTAACAAAATTATATCTTGTTTAAAAAAATTTAATCTACACCACGGAATATGATGTCTCAGTTGAATGTATCAAGAATTGACATGTTAGAAATAAAAATAAAACTACTTCACAGAAAAGGAATGGGATCCAATTAGGTTTACCATTCACTTTAATCACCACAACCTAACCCAAGAAATCAACTTGCACAATCACTTGGGCAAACTTGCCTTAGCAACATGGCCCAAAGATGGTTAAATCCAAGCAACCAAGATAAGCTCATCTGTTCTTATATAATGGTCCAACTCATCCACAACTTTTAATGTGGAACTAACCGACTAACCAAGGAATTACAATCTCCCATCCCCCACCCACCCATTTAGGTGTGACAATTCAAGGCCCAATGCAGCCTGAAATCATCCAATCAGTTGGCATGTATGATGGATAAAGATGAAGTAAGAGCTCCACACTTGGCATCCCCCTTGCACAATCTACAAGTAATATTTTCCTACAAACCTACTACTCTACATAGTTATAAAATTAGTTGTTAGTTTAATTATAATTGTCACATCTCAATCAGATGGACATAATAGCCTGGCCCTACCATGCAGCCCAAAACAATTAAGCTCAAGCTGACAGTAGTACTCTCATATACCAACCAAGTTCAATAGCAATCCTCAATGTGGAACTAGTTAAGAGTGTCATATTAAAATGAGAACCAACTCTGCATGACTTCGTTGATTCTGTTATAATTATCACATAATCAGACATAAAGATTAAAGTGCTGGCATATATTAAAGCATCAGATGAGCAGAATGCTTTTTACATGTCATGCATAAAGCTAAGTGTGCCAATAGCACAGACTTCGAGTATAGAATTGCAGACAATACTTGTGGCTAGTTGGTAGAACCATGACCCAAGGCACCACAATCCTTATTATTACAAATACTCAATTAAAAAAGCTAAGAGAGCCTCATCAGTTAAAATTAATACACACTTTACCATCATAATTGTAATAATTAAATAAATTAGAGGCATAAAATGCATTGTTAAAAGTACATCTTTTACTAAATTGTATATTTTAAGAACCCATCAATACCACACAAAGATTAGATGAAAGACTAACTGCCATGCATTTCCTACGTCAGCATAAACTTCCACATTTGCCTATGAAATTCAAGACAATCATCGATCTCCTCAGTTAATTTAACAATAGACTTCTCGTCTGACATGTAATTAAAATCTAACCACATAACTATATGGAATTATGGATAATCAAAATTTATTATATTAAATCTACAAAGAGCATCACAACTGGTGACATCACCTAAATATGCCTTAATATCAGCTTGACAGATCCAAAATTTAATTCTTGATGATTGTAATAAACTGAGAAATGCAAGCGAAAAGAACAAACACAATAATAAATACCAGATCAAGAAACCACTAAATTTTGGAAGTTTTCCAAGTCAAATTCTGGCGAACCCTTTATGATATTCAGAAGTAAGAAAAAGAGTGTAAAACTAGAATCAATTGCAACATGTATTAACAGGTGGAAAATTTTGTGGCATTTTGATAGTCATATATCTTAAGAGTAGAAATTGTGATATAAACAATAAGCTTAAGTTACATCAACTCCAAAAAAATATCAATGAAAAACTGAAATAAAGAACCTCATCAGATAAATAAAATGGCTGAAGTAGCAAATAATATAAGAAACCAACTATAATGCCTGATTAGTAAGAATAGTAGAGGAAACAACCACCAAGAAGTAGGAACAAAAGAGAAAGCTAATACCAGTACATTAGAAATACAACCTTGCTGTCACTAGCCTTGGCATAGAGCCATTGGGGCGAGAGTGGAATACTATTTTCAGAAGTCACTTGATCTGCACCATGTAAACCATACAAGTCACTAGAAACAAATTGGAGCATAAAAATAAAAGATCATAAACTAAAATCCTAGATCTTTGTATGGAGAGCATGGTTTGGAGGTATACGCTGTCATGGAGCGATGGACATGCATCCATGATGCTTTGCAGTCATTGTTTCCTATTGTTTTCCAGTGTTCCCAAGAATTTTCTTCTAGACAGATTGTCCAGGATTGAAAGTGCTATCAACCTCATTTTGCTTTGTCAGAAGTGTTTTTTTTTTTTTGGTTTCTGCTATGTAAAACTCAGAAACATTTCTGGCTTTACGGCATCGCACAGAGGGCATCATAATTTGTTCTCGTGTGCCCATTATTGTGTGTCTGTTCTCATGTGCTATGAGTTGATTTCTAGTTGACAGTCTTTTGGTGCAAAACATCTATTGTCTCAACACCCTGGAACCTTGGATGGCATCAAGTGGTGGAACATCTTTCATGTGTCCATTTTTTGTTAAACAATAGTGCTAGGTGAATATTGTGCCTGCCTTCTGAACTCAAAGAACCCTTTTGAGTGTAATCGTTTAGCCCATTTTTTAGAGCCTTTTGTGCCTAATAAAAGTTGGTAGCTTTGTGTTGCTTGTGATCTATCTTGCCCTTTCCGTGTGCAACAACAACATATTACCCATTTGTTTGTCTTTCTAACCTTCCCCGTAAGCATGAGTAGGTCCTTTGTGGACTGCACAAGGTTAATGTCTAGGTTGACCCTTGTGAACGAATATCACTTGGGTGTCGCATGCCTTAGGTAACCTCAACTATGGACATGACAAGATGACAAAGTAATGTTAGAGCGGGTCAAACAAACACTGAATTGCCATGGTGAGACATAATGGCTAAAGTTGCACGGTTGTACAATAGGAGCTACAACAATGTGATCGTTCCCTAAAAACAAATGAGAAACTCATGTGAAAATTAGCAAAGACGCTCAAGAGGAGTGGTATTTGCAGTGATTTTCCCACAGAGCAAGAGTTCTCTCATGCAGAAGAGGCACAACACAAAGGGAAACTTGAATGGGTAGAAGCAATGAAGAGTGGTTGAGCTGGAGTTGTGGCTCAACATTGTGTTAATTGAAAGTTAGCAAAGCTCTACAGGAACAGGGAACGCTTTGTGGTGATAGAGTCCAAGCAAGAAGGGTCAGAATCCTGACTAGATCAGTTGAAGATCCAAGTAGAAAGGATAATGAATGATATGAGAGAATCCATGCAATACTTACAAGAGCAAGGGAATTGACGTCTCATGTGTTAACACTCATGCAAGTGTGCATATGCGCAAAGGAATGTCTCGTAGTCGTCTATCATCACGAATGAAGGCTCCCAAACCATAGAACCATAAGGGTGCTCAGGATGCCAAGAAGTTAGAAAACTCTCTTTGATATAGATTGATACTGCAAAGCAACCTAACCCGAATCTAAAGATTCCAAGGTGTCGCCGGCAATTATATATCTCATCGATGATGCAAAACTGTGGTGGCACACATGCTGGGAGGATATGAAATAAGATCGCTATAACAATCACACTTGGGAAGCCTTGAAGAGGGAATTGAAAACTCAATTCATATTAGAGAATATAGAGTTCATCACACCGTGAAAGTTGTGGCAACTTCATTAGACCTAGACAATTCGTGATTATCTAAAGTAGTTTTTTACATTGATGTTGAATATCCAAGACATGTCTAAGAAAGATAAACTTTTCTACTTCCTTGACCATTTAAAATTGTGGGTTCAGCAGGAGTTGCATCATCAAAATGTCCATAAAATAATAGGTGTACTCGTAAAGGCGGAACAACTCACAGATTTCTCTGTAATAGAGATGACAAAGAAAAAGTACTTACTGAAGAAGGGATCTCCAAAAAACTTCCAAATAAGAAGAAAAGTGCTTTGATGAAACATGGATACAAAAGTCCCAAAGTCTGGCAAATGTCGTTTGTGCGGTGGACAGCATCCAACAATGGAGTGCCAACAACGAAAAGCAATCAAATGGCCGCAACGAAAAGAAGCACTCAATATTGTCCTACCTTTACGGCTTCTTCATTGCCAAAGAAGAGCATTGGCAAAATCATCTAGTTTGGGCAGGTTGTGTTTGAGTAGCAACATCTCATCGCCAAGACCTCACATGGGAATTGTGTGTTTGTTGAATGCATTAAGAGGTGAAGTCCAGGAGAAGCCCGAGAGGAGGCCAAAGAAGAAAGGTGACTCTTCAGGCTCTAGTTTGTTAGAATTGGGAAGTGACGAAGGATCACCACAATGACCATGCATTGGGGTCAGTGTAATTTGTTGAATGTAATGTCAGCTCAAGTGGAAAAGCAATCAAACAACATTAAGAGAGACAAAGATGACATCCTATTGATGTTGATGCACATTAGATTAAATGAGAAGATGATTCATGCATTGGTGGACGCAAGAGCCACACACGCCATAGCAAACTAAGAGGCAAAGAGTCTCGAATAAAGTTCACAAAGAGTTTGAACCGCATGAAGGCAATCAATTCAGAGTCGAAGCCTATTTCTGGATTGGTGAAGGGAATTGACATCTTAACCGAAGATTAAAGTGGGGAAACAACTTCATGACACTTCCCTTGGATGATGTTCTCTCTTTCTAATAGATGATGACTCTCCATATGTGGCACCACTTTCTACGATAGATTCGAAAGACACACGACTACTCTTAGCCATGCAAGTGATGAACAAATCAAGATGGAAAGACTTGACTCATCCCATAAAGATGCAGTTAGAGTCATAAGGCCTCAACGCGAGATAAGGGTCTATCATAAGGCCTCAGCATGAGATAAGGGTTCATCGAGGCGAATGTTCTTGAAGAATATGTCGATGTGCCAAAAAATCAGTTGCCAAATCCCCTTCCACGAGGATGCAAAGTGGAATAGTAGTTCAAACTCTGTGAAGGAGTCAAAGATCCAATCAACCATCCACATTGGGCATCATATTTGGAGTGAGAGAATCTCCAGGACCTCTCAGGCAAGTTGTTGGACAATGGACTAATCTAGAGCCTATATTCGCTCATGGGTATTCTAGTGCTTTCGAGGGGCAAGACTGAGTGAATGATTGTCAGGGACCCTACAACAAGATGAGGGTGGTGACCACACTGAAAAGTTGAAGTCCAATTGATAGAAGATCAAATAGGAAATGCTTCTTAAGTTTGATTCAATAAAGGCAAGGCATTGCAATGGCCACAAGTCCAAGTGGGACTCGATTATCCAAGGAGAATTTGGTCAAGAAAGCATTGAAACAAACGCCATAAACATTGGATGGGGCATTGTACCACAACAACAAATCTTCCTAGTCACAAATGGTGCATCAACGACCCCGAAAGCGCAGCCAAAACTATTACATAGGCGCTCTACAAGGGGAAAACCTAGGTCAAGTTCCTGGTACTCCAGAAGTGTGATAGTGAAGAGTGGGCAAAATCAAGTAACCAATTCGTAACAAGGAATACATCATGAGGAATTTGGTTGAAGCCAATCAAAGTAACCCAATTTGGATGGGTACAACCTGATTAAATATTCCTCTTCTAAATTTCTTTCCATAGTGAGCACCAAGAATTGAGATTAAGATATCTTAACATTTTCTTTTACTTTCGTTCTCCTATCTCTACACCTCTTCCTTTCAACTCTCCCAATCCTCTCGTCGCAACCTGCCACCACTTGCACTTCTCGAAATTAATGCAAAATCTTCATCATTCTTATACACCACTTCATGATTGTATTCTACCATGTTGACCCCTAGAGGATGCATTAGAGGAGGTGTGGATGGTTGAGTTTCAAAACAACAACAAGATTTCACCTTACAAGACAATGGATCAAGGAGTTGGTGAGGAAGTATTATCTTCTCTATGGCCTAATCGTTTATGCTTGCATTGATTCAAATGTGAGATCATTTCGGTTCATCATCCACAACCTATGTGAACTATATTTCCATTATTGATGTTTGGAATTGATCCAATTGGTATCCTATCTTTATTTTTAATAACATTTTTCCATTGCTATTCTGGCTTATTTTTATTTTCATGGAAATGATTAGATCAAGGAGATAGTAACAATCACCATCTTACAAAATGTTCTTGACTTAATGCAAGTTACTAATAAACTCTTCATCCCTTGGTTCACAATCCAAATACAGACAAGGTTGTTAACAAGAGGGGTACTCTTGTTAACACATGTTATAATTTTTATCTACTACTCTTATGACACTCCATCCAATTCAGAATTATTGTTGTTGAACATTGTTTATAAATTGCATATTCTTCATGAAATTCCAATATTCGTGCCTTTTCATTTTAATTCTACATTTTATATGTTCAGCCTTATTATCTTTATTGTTTTTTTTTTGTATTGTTTCCATTTTACTGTTCCCATCTAATCTCACAGTTTATTCATCCAAAAAGTTCTTAGGTGTCAAGCATCAATAAGTGCCTATGTTCTTGCCACAAAGCTATACTAATGTTTTACTGCTATCAATTATATTTCGTTCTTTTGTTTTTATTCTTGTATTATCAGTGGTTTCCTTCGGAACCTTTCTCTACTCATTTTAGTTCTCATGCTTTTAATTTATGATATGTTAGGATGGGTGGTTTATTTCCCTTCCGAAAATATAGTTCAGTTCTGTCATTGGAATAAATGTTCTTATAAATATTTTTTTCCTTTCATTTCTCCTCTTCGCCTTCTTCTTTCTTTTTCTCTTTTTTATGGTGAAATCCTTATAACTTCAAGATTTGATCGTATCTAGCGATTCTTATACGACCATGGTGACAAACACAAATCATCTCAACAGTGAGGCTCTAACAATAAACATTTCTTTTGGTTTTGCCTGCCATGCTTGCATGTATGCAATCATTCATGGCCAAATCCATGATATAGAACCCTTAACTTAAATTTGTATTATAACAGTAAAATTATACAATAAATCAGCTTATTTAATCTGTTGATATTGTAGATCATTCATAAGATGCTCCTTCAGAAAAGCTTTAAGTTTTGTTATATAGAGTCAACAGGGGTATTACACATTAGCAAAGAAACAGTACCTTGACACAAAGAAAAAGAAAAACAAGAATCAGAAACTAATCTTCATTATGTATTATGACTTCACAATGATATTTTTTATTTGGTTTCATGTTGTATATTCTTAATATAATATAAAAGAATTTTGGAACATTATATTCAGATATTAAAATAATCTTTAGAGTAGAAGCATTTTTATAAATAAGTTTTATATAAAAATAAATTTATGTTATTTTCTATCGTGAATCATAGTTCTCTTGTTGACTAAATATTTTGATCTATAATTCAGTCATTTTGTCTATCTTGAACATGGCAGAGAATTTTGCCATTTTTATATTCTCATATCAGAAAGATCCTTTCCAAACATATTATGACAATATTATTTTTATTCCAACTCAATGATTGAAGGCAGAGCCTACCTTCCACTTCAATGATATAAGTTTTGGCTGTAGATGTGGACCTTAGATATGTAACTATGCCTCAAATCTTGCCTAGAGGTTAATGACAAATTCATCCGCACAAAAAATGCTACTGGTCAATTTTGAATTTTTGATTTAAAAGTAATTTCTTATCTTAATTTGTTTTATCTCTATTAATGTATACCCATCCTTATGTGTTCTCCTTTTCTTAACTCGTGAAAAGTGTTGACGTAGAAATTATTTTGGATTATTTCAATAGCTTTGTAATCTTGGATGGAGTTTTATTGATTATTATATACACACTTTTTAATTAAGTAATCTTAATTATAAAAACAGCCGTATAAGTTAAAGAATAGGAACATGAAACTACTAATTGAGATTTTTTTTCATTCGTGACATGAGGATATCAAAAGGATAAAATTTGTCTCTTATTGATTATTATATTTAATCTCAATTAAATATTACATTTTTCACAGTGAAAAAGATAATAGACATTGCCATGCCAACTAACACAAATAAGCATTGATAATCAGAGTTGAAAACACCAACAGTTTACAATATGGATAGATAATGCACAAACTGCCAGTATCAAACTAACTATTGAAGTAGATAGATAGTCACCTTTAAATGCATCAAGAAAACCCATGAGAGAATTCTTTTCATCACTACCTTTACCAGCGAGAGAATCTGTCAGAGAAAAGCACTCAAGTTAATGAACAGTGATTTTTTTTTTTTCAGGAAGCCATGCTTAACTCAGAATGACAAAGAAAAGAAACATAATTCAAAGAAAAAAATAAAACAATGTACATGAAGATATCTGATTCCGGTTGTAGAAAAACCTCAAATTTATTGATTTCGACATCTCTAACAGAAAACTCATTGTTGTTACTAACTGCAGTTAGCAGCATCAGAAGACTCATCAGGTCCATCATACACTAGAAAAATCTTAGAAAACTTTGATCATCGAGGTTACGGAAACACTGATTACCCCAACAAATAAATGTTTCTCGCATTATCTTTTAATTTCTTGAAAAGCTCCTTCATCATCCGGAGTAACACAACCGAAATTATTATTTATCAATATACTGGTCAAAAAATGTGGGACAAATGATCAAAACGAAAAGGCAAAAAAAATTCGAAAACGAAAAAAGGAGCATAAAACCCTAAAAGAAGACTTTGGATTCCGAGTAACAGATCAAAGCATGCGACAAGATCGATACGTTCTAATAACCGAATCGGTGACTCGGAAAATGCCAACGAGCGAGAGTAAGGGACCACCGTTGCCTGCCCAGGCCTCCTCGGACGACTTCGAGTAGAGGAGATCCTCCGGCAGATCCACGTTGTCGCCCGCCATCGGCACCGCGCCGGCTCGCAGAGGAACGCAGAGATCGGGTCCCCGGAAGCCGAAAAAGAGTTTCCGAGGCGGCAAAACCGCCGAATCCAAGGGATCGAAGGCGAGAAGTGGGAGAGATGGGCGATCCGTAGGAAGGAAGGTTTGGTGATTGGATATTGGGGGAGCAGTTTGGGAGCGTCGCGACTAGGGGATTTGAAGGCGATTAGGAGACGGGAACGGAAGTGTCAGATCATCGAGAGAGCCGACGGAGAGAGCGAGCGTGCGGGATGGGGAGACGGCACGGAGGAGGCCGCCTATAAATTAGGGGCTTTGAGGATTTTTATTTTCTTTTTCTTTTGTTACTTATAATACATATTATTCCCTAAAAACAACTATTTCTATCTCTTTCAGTCTCCTGTTGATTTTTTTTTTTCCCACGGATCACATTATTTTTTTAATTGAACAAAAATATCATCAATCACTTTTTTGACTTTTTAATATTTTTCTTCCTATTCAAACTCAATTCAATTGAAGTTATTTAATCAACCCAAATTTAAATCGATCTAAAATAAAAGAATATCATTTTTTATTCATTTATTTTAATACATAAAATAATTATACAAACTTGATCTTAAAATTAAATACCAAATATTATTAAAAAAACAAAGTATGAACAGTGAAATCAAGAAAATTATAATGTACATAATATAATAATATTACGATGATTTTTCTTAAAAAATCCTTATTTTTATCCTTTTCCTAATGGAGCCCATGTTAGTCTTTTTTTTTTTTTTCTCGTAGTGTCCCTTACAATTTCAGTCCAACAAAAATGTCTTTTTATCTTTTAACTGATTTTTCTTCCTTGTGAACTCATTCAATTGAATCAGCTCGTTCAATTGAATCGACTCAATTAACCAAAAACTTAAACAAGTACAAAATATATAATATCTAAAGAATTAAATAATAATAATATATATCCATTTATATTAACACATGTTAGGATCAATACAGCACTAAAAGATAAGGGGGTGAATTACTGTTTATGATAAAAACGTCGATTTTGAAACTTCGTACGTTCGATGAAAACTATTATCAGAAAGATATTAACTTGAAACACGTTCGTAAGCGTAATGAAAGTAATAAATCATTTTGCAATTAAAATAAAAAGCTCAAAGTAAATGCAAACCAGATTTTTATAGTGGTTCGATCGTCGTGACTTACATCCACTCTCGATTCCTCTTCACTCGATACCACCGGCTTCCACTACCGTGTTGAATCTCAGATTTTGATTATGAAACCAATTGATAATGTTTATGATCTGATCTACGTTTTAAGTGACGTAGAAAACTTCGATCAGAGAGAGACAATTAAAGCAGGAAGAATCATGTTGGGCCATAGTAGAACATGTCAAAAGATTGGACGTCGAGTCAGAGGATTAGTCGATGTATCGACAGAAGGCTTCAGGCCATAGGTTCGGGTATTCGGGCCAAGAAGAATGGAAATTGTGTTAAGGAAATTAAAGTTACAAGGGTCAACTAGTTGATTGGGCAATAGGCTGCAAGAGAGGACAATGCGTCGAAGAATCAGATGAATTGTTGATGAACCAATGACATGCCGGACAACATTTGATTCAAGATTTGTAATAATTGTCTAGATCGAAGTAGGTTTTAGGCATAATTGGATCAAAATTGGGCCAACATAATTAGGGGCCAATTGGGCCCGAACTATGTTGGGCCAAGTGAAAGGCCCAAATAGTGACCCAACAAATGGAACCATCGGTGGCACAGTCTCCAAGACTGTGCCAGGTGGTGGTACCGCCCAATGTCAATGCTATAGGCGGTGGTATCACTCAGCATATGCGGTGGTACTGCCAGTACCCTGAAAACTGTAGATGAGACACTTTTAGGCTCCAAGTATAAATCCACTTGAGGCCTATAAATACCCCTCTCATCCCTGGTTAACATACACAAGAATTGAGAGCAAAAAAGAAAGAAAATATTATTGTAATATTATAAGAACTCCTTTAAAACTCTAAGTGTTAGTGAAGTTTAAGAGAGGAGGTAGTGAGGGTGTAAAGGTTCTCTCCTAAGCCTGCAAAAGACGAATAGAGTTGTAAGAAGGAGGTTGGTCTTCGCCTATTAAAGGAAGACCATTAGTGGATACTGGTAGCCTTGACGAAAGAGGAATCGAGAGTAGATGTAGGATATGACTACCGTACCACTATAAAACTCGGTTTGTATTTTTATTTGTGCAATTTACCTTTATTGTAAACTGCCTTACTTGCTTTACCTTCTCATTACACTCTTCCGTACGCTTTCAAAGTTAAGCAGATATCGAGTTTATCAAATGTACAAAAATTTTAAAATCGATATTTTTATCCGCTGCACTAATTCACACCCCCCCCTCCCCTCTTAGTGTCGACTCGATCCTAACACACCAATCTTCTTTCAATGGATGAAGATCAACTACCTTTTTATCCTCTTTCTCCTTTTTACGGGTTTAGAAGACAACCCTTATAATCTCTCTTTTTTATATCTCACTTTTCCCTTTAGAAGAACTTTCTAAATACTAGGGAGAAGGAACTCTAAATCCTAAGAGAGATTACACAATTTTTCTCAAGTATTTTTTTCCCCATTTCAACTCAATTTCCTACTCTTCTATGTAGGAATAGCTAGGAATACTAAGGATAAAGGACTCTAAATCCTAAGAGAGATTATATAATTTTTCTCAAGTATTCTTTTCTCCATTTAAACTCAATTTCGTGCTCTTCCATGCAAGAATAGCTAGGGTATTTATAGACCCCAAATGACTTAAAAAATGGAGCCAAAAAAGGTCTCATCCTGGGTTTTCGGGCTATTAGCGGTACCACCACCTGTGCTAGGCGGTACCACCGCCTGCAGCATTGACACTGGGTAGTACCACCACCCAATCTAGCGGTACCACCGCCTGACACTGGGCGGTACTACCGTCTGATATAGTCTTGGAGACTGTATCTCGGAGATTGAGCCAATGGCGGTGCCACCGCCTAACCCAACTTTTGAGTCATTGAATAAGCCATTCTCTTAGTCGAAAATAGGCCTACTTTGGGCCCAATTGGCCCCCTAATTGAGTTGGCCTAATTACTATTGAATCTTGAATTTTGATAATAAAATAAATTGATAGTATTTATTATCTGATCTACGTTTTAAGTGACGTAGGAAGCTTCAATCAGGGAGAGACAATTAAAGCAGGAAGAATCATATTGAGCCAGAGTAAAACATGTCAGAAGATTGGACGTCAAGCTGGAGGAGATCGACGTATCAACAGAAGGCCTCGGGCCATGAGATTAGGCATCGGGCCAAGAAGAGCAGAAATTGCACCAAGGGAATCAGAGTTGCAAAGGTCAACTGGTTGATTGGGCAATAGACCGCAAGAGATGATGATGCGTCGAAGAATCGGACGAGGCGTCGATGAACCAATGACATGCCGGACAACATATGATTCAAGCTTTGTAATAATAGTCTAGATCGAAGTAGATTTTAGGTGTAATTGGGTTAGAATTGGGTTTTTTTTTTTTTTTTTTTTTTTTTTTTTTTTTTTTTTTTTTTTTTTTTTTTTTTTTTTTTTTTTTTTTTTTTTTTTTTTTTTTTTTTTTTTTTTTTTTTTTTTTTTTTTTTTTTTTTTTTTTTTTTTTTTTTTTTTTTTTTTTTTTTTTTTTTTTTTTTTTTTTTTTTTTTTTTTTTTTTTTTTTTTTTTTTTTTTTTTTTTTTTTTTTTTTTTTTTTTTTTTTTTTTTTTTTTTTTTTTTTTTTTTTTTTTTTTTTTTTTTTTTTTTTTTTTTTTTTTTTTTTTTTTTTTTTTTTTTTTTTTTTTTTTTTTTTTTTTTTTTTTTTTTTTTTTTTTTTTTTTTTTTTTTTTTTTTTTTTTTTTTTTTTTTTTTTTTTTTTTTTTTTTTTTTTTTTTTTTTTTTTTTTTTTTTTTTTTTTTTTTTTTTTTTTTTTTTTTTTTTTTTTTTTTTTTTTTTTTTTTTTTTTTTTTTTTTTTTTTTTTTTTTTTTTTTTTTTTTAGGGCAAGAAGAGCAGAAATTGCACCAAGGGAATCAGAGTTGCAAAGGTCAACTGGTTGATTGGGCAATAGACCGCAAGAGATGATGATGCGTCGAAGAATCGGACGAGGCGTCGATGAACCAATGACATGCCGGACAACATATGATTCAAGCTTTGTAATAATAGTCTAGATCGAAGTAGATTTTAGGTGTAATTGGGTTAGAATTGGGCCAACTCAATTAGGGGCCACTTGGGCTCAAGTTTGGGTTGTGTTGTGCCAAGTAAAAAGGCCCAAATAGTAACCCAACAAGTGGAACCATCGATGACACAATCTTCGAGACTCTATCAAGCGGTGGTACCGCTAGTCTGGGTAGTGGTACCACCCAAACTCAGTCTCCGAGATTGTCAGACAGTGGTACCGCCAAACTAGGCAGTGTTACCGCCTAGTTGTCACGAACGGTCGTCGTGCACCCGCAACAACTCCATTCAATGAATCATTCATCGCTCTCATCTACATATATAACTGCTTGGCAGCATTTTTTGTTTTGGTTTTGAGTTATTTTGCTTGTAAAAATGTAAGTTCGAACAATTGTAGTTTTACAAAGCGACCTCTCACCGAACCAAGCAAAAGAGCTCAAAACAGCTCCGTTTTCATGTGTCACAGGTTGTTTTCTACAGTTTACCTCTACTCACCAAAACGTCAGCCATCTCAGCCCCTTGGAACCACCCGGGTGGCACAGGGCTAGATGGGGCTTCGGTATAGTATCGAGTGTTGAACACTCTTTCGCAAGTTCGCACGTTACCTTGACGAGAACTTGTTATCGCGCTCAACACTCGGTGAGCAGTTGTTTGTGGGCTTGCAACTGTTCGTTCAACCTTCTAAAGTCCTTGTTTTCCCCCTCTCCCCTCTTTTCTCTTGTGCACACAAGATGCTCGCTGAATTGCTTATAAAGCTTCCCCTTTTCGTGAGACGTCGGGACTTGTCCGTCGCTCGTTCTTCGAACTAATCAACTTTCTCTTTTACAGGTCCTTCGGGACCTGCGAGAGGTTGCAAGTGGGCTGATCTTTGTGGACACAAATCGTAAGGGCGAAGCGCGACTTAGGCAACGCAAGCTAAGTTCGTGTCTTGGCCGCAAGGGTGTCTTATGCCTTAGGCAATTCCAACTAAGGCCGTGACACAGTGCTAGTGCTGCAGGTGGTGGTACCGCCAGTACCCCAAAAACCGGGGATGAGACACTTTTAGGCTTCAAGTTTGAATCCACTTGAGGCCTATAAATACCCCTCTCATTCTTGGTTTGCATACACAAGCACAGAGAACTTAAAAAGTGGGAAAACTCTAAAGCAATCACTTTAGAAATCCCCTCATTTAGTTCTAAAGTTTAGAATTCTATTTAAGGAGGAGTGAGTGCTTATAAAAGGTTGTCTTTTAAACCTATAAAAAGGAGAAGAGGGGTGTAAAGGAGTAGTTTATGTTCGCCCGTTGAAAGAAGATCGGTAGTAGAAGCCGGTGGCCTCGACGAAAGAGGAAACAAGAGTGGGTGTAGGTCATGACGATCGAACCACTATAAAAATCTGGTTTGCATTTACTTATTGCTATTTACCTTTATTGCAAACTGAATTCTTACTTACACTACACTTCCATACACTTTCAAAGTTAAGCATTTCCGATATCAATTTTTATCGAAACGAAAATTTTTTGAACCGACGTCATTTTTATCCACCGCACTAATTCACCCCCTCTTAGTGTCGATTCAATCCTAACAATTAGTATCAGAGCCATGTTTTTTCTCGTTTGGTTTAAACAATTAAGAGAAATGACTCTTTTCGACTTTTAAGAGGGTTACTTTATCATTCATCCTCCTATGTTCAATGGGACGGACTACACATATTGAAAAACTCGAATGAGAGTTTTCTTGCTTTCTTTGGATTTAAATTTATGGTGTATTATTGAAAATGGATTTCAAAAACCCTCTAGACCAATAAACGAATGGATTGATCTAGATAAGAAAATATTTTCTTTAAATGCTAGAGTTATGAATGCTCTATTTTGCACCTTAGATAAAAATAAATTCAATCGAGTTTCTACTTGCGAAACGGCTTATGAGATTTGGCATGCTCTTGAAATCATAGACGAAGGAACTAGTAAAGTTAAAGATTCAAAAATTAATTTTTTGATGCATGATTTTGAATTGTTTTGCATGAAACCAAGTGAGACCATTAGAGACATGTACACCCGATTTACAGATGTTGTCAATGGTCTAAAAGCGGTTAGTAAAAGTTTTTCTAACTTTGAACATGTTAACAAAATATTGAGATCCCTTCCAAAGAGTTGGGACCTTAAAGTAACGACCATTAAAGAGGTTAAGGATTTGAACTATTTTTCACTTAAAGAACTTATCGGGTCTTTAATGACCTATGAAATGAGTTGTATAGCACAAAACGAACATGAGAACAATCTTCCAAAGAATATGAAGGATTTGACACTTTGAACAATAGAATACTACTTAAATGATAACTCAAGTGATGATAATTATGACTTTGAACTTCTTACTATAAAATTTAAAAAGTTCATGAAACAATAATTAAAAAATAAAAATAAACTTAAATTGGACAAAACAACTTGCTATGGATGTAATCTATTGGGACACTTCATAAGCGAATGTCCACAAATAAAGAAGCTACAAAAGAAGAAAAAGATACTCAAGGCGATAATAGAGGATGAAACGAGTGCATCCGAAGACGAGGTTGTGAACCACGCTTTGGTGGCTTTCGAGGTAAACAACTCAAACGAAACTCCTTTACTTTATTTTGAAATTACTTGATGCATTTCATATGTTATTTTTAAATTAATATATGAAATATAAAATATAAATAAATAAATAAAAGGGGATCATGCTTCTCTCTCTAGTTTTTTTGAAAAATTAAAAAAAATGATCATGATAATTGCATTTCTTTATGATAAAAGAACAAAATGTTAAATTTAAATCTAATGTTTGTACATCTAATAAAATTAATCCTATGAATGTTTTTTAATAAACAATAAGGTGTATCTTGATGATTTTCATATTACTTTTTGATTCTGATTGAAGATGCCTTATGTTCAATGAAATCATGCTTAATGAGTTTATATTTCAAAATTATGTATAATGACTTTTATGATTTATAGCTTATTGATCTTTGTCGTAATGAAAGTTACTTTTTCGGTTTTAAACAAGATGGATGATTTTCATATGAAAACCTTGAGCATACTAATATGAAATCAATCATATAAAATGAAACACATAAGGAAAATGTATTATCATTGGAATTAAAATGGTAAATTAAATCTCTTGTCTAAAGAAGCCTTATGTTTAATATGTTATATTTTTTGTCATGATGATTTTAATGATGAAATTTGTTTTTCGGTCTTAAACGATGATACATGCTTTGATTTGACATAAAAAACTTGGGCATACTTGTGTGAAATAAATCAAACAAAAAAGGAGGAAAATATTTTTCTTAAGAATTTCTCAATCCCTCTCTTATTGAGTTTTCAAAAGGAGATTGATGAATCTATTGTTAGGATCAAGAGCGTAGTAAGAGGGGGGGGGGGGGGGGGGGGGGGGGGATTAGTGCAATGGATAAAAATGTTAGTTTTGAAAAATCTTTTCGTACGTTGAAAACCGAACTTGGAAATGCTTTACTTTGAAGGCGAAATAAGAGTGTAAAGATAGCTTGAAGGTAGTAAACAATTAAAGAGGTTTGCAGTAAAGAATGATGCTCAAAGAAAATGCAAACCAAAATTTTAGAGTGGTTTGGTCAATCGTGACCTACATCCACTTTCGACTTCCTCCTCCGTCGAGGCCACCGGCATCCACTATCTATCTTCCTTCAATAGGCAAAGACCAACATCTTTTTTACAACTCGATTCTTCTTTTACTAGGTTTAGGAGACAACCCTTACACTCCTACTTACTCCTCTCTCAAACTATTCTAACACTTGGAATTTTGAGAGGAGTTCACACATAATTCAAATAGCGTTTTCTTTCCTTTTTTGCTCTTAATTGTGTGCTTTAACTAGGGATGAGAGGGGTATTTATAGGCTTCAAGTTGATTCAAACTTAGAGCCTAAAACTTTCCCATCTCGGGTTCCCCAGGCACGGGCGGTACCACCGCCCAGACTAGCGATACCACCACTTGACACAGTCTCAAAGACTGTGCTATGATGGTGAGACTTCTTGGGGGCACTGTTTGGACCTCTTATTGGGCCCAACACAGTTCTTACATGGGCCTAGCATGCCCCTAATTGGGTTGGCCCAAATCCAAGCCTAATTACGTGTTAGCTACGAAATCCAAAGACATTTGCTAAGCTAAACAAGTCCCTATGTCTATTCTTCCGGCAAGCTTCCGGTGAACTTCCGACGATCTCTCGGTAATGTTCCGGCGGACTCCCAGCAAGCTCCTAGACTTCACGACGATCTTCTTGATGAGTTCCGATGAGCTTCTCTAGCAAGCTCCGAGACTTCTCGGCTGGTTCATCGAAAACTTCCGACGAACGTTTGGATTTCCGACAAACTCTCGAACTCCCAACGAAATCGCATTATTGACTCCGGACTTCATTTTTCTTAATGTCTTGCTATTGTAGTTAATCCTGCATATGTAAAAAGTCACTTTGATCTAGACAATTATTACTAAGCTTGAATCTAGTGTTGTTCGGTATGTCATTGGTCAATCGACGGTTCGTCCGAATCTTCGGCGCATCGTCCTCTCTTGCGGCCTATTGACCAAAATTGCCAGTTGACCTCTGCAACTTTGATTTACTTGGCGCAATGTCCGCTCTTCTTGGCCCAATGCCCGAGATCTTGGCCCAAAGCCTTCTGCCGATACATCGATTGTTCCTCCGGCCCGACGTCCAATATTTTGACATTTTCCACTCCGGACCAACATGATTCTTCCTGCTTTAATTATCTCTCCTTGATCGAAGCTACTTGCATTACTCAAAACGCTTATCAAATCAAAATACTTATCAATTGGTTTCATCATCAAAATCCGAGATTTAATAATCTCCCCCTTTTGATTATGACAACCAATTGATGATTGAGTTAATCTTAACTCCCGGAGTTTAAATAAACTCCCCCTATCAATATGACATATTGATAGAAACTCTTGGATTCAAAAATCCAAGCAATATGTTATTATAAACTTATGTATAACATCATACATCTCCCCCTTTGTCATCAACAAAAGGAAAAGTGCATCATCTAAGTAAGTGTTTAGACATAATTTCAAATCATTGCATGAAAAACATAATATCAAGTTTTATCATCATGCAATTTGTAGTTAGAAAATCCTCAATTTAGCAAGTGTTACATCATGCAAGCTATTAAGATTTAGATATGCAAGGTACTAAGATAGTAAGTTTATAACATACAAGCTAGTAAAAAATTTTACAACATTTTAAAACATGCAAGCTAGTAATTTTGAGATGTTCAAGAAGCAACTCTTGTTTCTTGAAATATACAAGTTTGTAAATTTTGCTAGATGTGCAAGTTAACATTTTTTGCTTCTTAAGATAGGCAAGATAGTACTTCTTTACTTCTCTTTTGAGATGAGCAAGCTAGCATGTTTTTGCACTTTTATTGAATTATGCAAGCTAGTAAATTTGCTTTCTAGTAAGTTTTGCTCCCCCTTTGTCATAAAAAAGAAGGGAAGAATATAATTTTATATCTTTTTTCCTTTACAATAATTTTTAAATTATGACAAAGGATAAATAACAAAGAGGAAAAACCAAGTTATGAATGTCAAAATAATTTTTCATCATGAATATTTCATCATTGCATGCATCATTATCTATTCAAATTAAAACATGCACAATTTCAAAACCTTATATTTCATTTTCATGTACTCAATCATCATTATGAGCGTATCATACATGATATGAAAGCATTCATGATATATCATTTTGGCAACAAACCATAGCATTTTAAATCATGATGGTATCTAAATGTCAAATTACATTACATCCCATATTTTATGCATAATTTTTATTTCATCACATTCATTTCATCTCATCAAGAAAAATTAATTGGGTGATGAATACAAAGAGTTATACAAAAATAAATCATATCATGAGAGATAAGATCATATAAATACCAAAAGACATGATTCATATATTAAATCTCTTTTTAAATAAAATACCAATAAGAATTATAGGAGAACGATTAATGAAAAATCTTGATTCATAATAAATCTTAATTTGTAAATATCAAGGAATCAAGATCGAATAAAAATTTATTCAAATTTAAATCATCAAAATCATTTTCAAAGTCCAAGAAATTCATAAAAATGATACAAATGGATTCATCAAAATCAATAAGATAGAGGAAAAATAATTTTCAAGAAAAATGTTTTCCTCTTTTTAGTTATCTCAATTTATATGATTTTATTTCATTTATGCCGAATAAAAACATGTATCATTTTTAAAACCGAAAGTGCAAGATTTATTATGACAAAGATCAAGAAGGCACTTTCATTATGACAAAAATCAATAATCCTTAAATTGCAATATTCATCATGAATTATAAAACCATTAAACATGATTTCAAATCAATATGCTCAAGTTTTTGTATGAAAACATACATCATAGTTTAAAACTGAAAAGACCATGTTTATTAACGTAAAAATCGATAATTCATAAATCTCAAAAATCATCATGTATCGTTTCGAAAGATAAACTCATTAAGCATGATCATTATACATTAAATTATCAAGCATGATTTCATAATTTCAATCAAAATCATTTTGTTTGTTTATCATAAAATATGTAATTTTCATGATTATTTTCAAAATTACTAGCATGACAAGCATGATCCTAATTTGTTAGCATTTTCCTTATATTATTTAAACATGTAATTTTCAAGAAAATTAATTCTAAACTAAATTAAAAATAACTCATGAAAAATATCATATAATTTTGAAATAAATTAAAGGCATTTTGATTACCTCATTGTCGAATGCCATTAAGGTGTAGTTTGCCACCTCGCCTTTGTTGGTTTGCTTCTTGTCTTCGGATGAGCTAGATTCGTCCCAAAGTTCTTCCTTCTTCTTGCGTTTATAGCAAGTAGGTTCGTTCTTTTTAAGTTTATTTTTGTTATTCAATTCTTATTTTATAAAATTTTTAAATTTCATAGTGAGTTCAAATTCACCATCACTTGAGCTTATGCTCGAGTGGTCTTCAATTATTCTATGTCCCAAATACTTCCTATTCTTTAAAAGGTTGTTCTTGTTAGGATCGGAGCGGCACTAAGAGGGGGGGGGGGGTTGAATTAGTGCAGCAGATTAAAACTAGTAGGTTTGAAACTGATTCCGTAAAATGCGAGGATATTTCGTTCGATAGTAACTAGAGTAAAGTGAAGAACAAAAACTTACTTCTATGTAGATAATGATTGCAGAAAAATAACAACTCACACATTCAAGGAACACGCAGATTTAAAGTGGTTCGGTCAAAATGACCTACATCCACTTGCGAAGCCTTCTTCGATGAGGCCCCCAACTTCCACTAGCAAATCACTTTGAAGGGGAAGGACAAACACCCCTCTTACAACCTTTACAAGTGGTTCACACTCATACAAAATTTCAGCAAGAAAGAAAGGGAGGTGAACACTCAAGCAATTTGAAAGTAAGACTTGCTAAGGCTTTGCTAAGACCATTTTGTTTTACTCTATTGCTTCTCAAAAAGTTGTAATCTCAGTTGAGAATTGAGGGGTATTTATAGGCCTCAAGAGGATTCAAATTTGGGCTCCAAAATTTGAATTCTCTTCGGTTCTCGAAGCTAGCGGTACCACCGCCTATCAGTTCTGACACTGATAGTGTACTGGGTGGTGCCACCGCCTAGTCCAGCGGTGCCACCGCCTAGCTCTTTGGGTGCTGGGCGGTGCCACCGCTTGGCTCTCGGGTGCTGGGCGGTGCCACCGCCTAGTAGGGCGGTTCCACCGCCCAGCACCCGAGAGCCAAGCGGTGGCACCGCCCAGCACCCGAAGAGCTAGGCGGTGGCACCGCTGGACTAGGCGGTGGCACCACCCAGTACACTATCAGTGTCAGAACTGATAGGCGGTGGTACCAGGTTTCATTATTGGTTACTGGTTAGGCTTTAAGTCCGGCCCAAACCAGGTTTCATTTTGGGCCCAGTTGGCCCCTAATCAAGATATAGGATTATTTCTTAATCCTAACCTTAATTACATGCAAACTACGCAACTAAAAAACATAATCCTAAGCAAGTTTTTAACCGGCGAACTTCAAGTCTTGTTCCGGCGAGCTTTCCGGCGATCTTTCGACGGACTTCCGATATGCCCTTGGATTTCTTCCGACGGACTCCCAGCTGGCTCCCGATCTTGTGGTGAAATCAACGAGTAGTCGAGCCTTCTCGGTGATCTCTGCGAACCTCCGATGATCTCTTTGGCGGACTTCCGAAAACTCCGACAAGTCCCCAATTTCTTCTCGATTGGTTACAGCAGCATCTCCGACGAATCTTCAGACTCTCAAACACCCATCGAACTTGATTCCGGTAGACTCGCTTTATGTCTTCAAGCTTTCGTAGTTAATCCTGCATACTTATCTCAACATATGGATTAGATAAAACATGACAATTGACTTCATCATCAAAATTCGAGATTCAACAATCTCCCCTTTTTTGATGATGACAATCAATTGATAATGGAGTTAACATTAACTCCCCCTATCTATATGACATACTTGAGATAAGTCATTCTTGAATTCAAAGCCTTTGAATTCAAGAGACATATTGATAAGTCAAACCTTATCAATACTCCCATCATGATTCCTATCATGATGTATCTTTCTGAAAATGATATCAAGACTTGACAATCATTTTCAAGTTTTATATTTCAAACATGAATGATAGTGATCATAGCAAGATATCAACATATAATGCAAACATTTCATAGTGAAAATATGGCAATCATAGCATAACAATTATCAATTTACCATATTTCTCCCCCTTTGTCATCAACAAAAAGGAGAGCGTCTTTAAGCATATAATTTATGATTATTAAAGCAAAGGAATTCAACACTACTATAGAATTTAGTTTTAAAAAAATAATCCAAAATTAAAACTTTATCTTTCATTCAAAATACATCACAAAAGAAGGTTTAACATCATTCAAGGAAAGAAGATGACAAAGATCACATGTCAAGATAAAAGATACACCGATTAATCTTTAGGAGGAAATGCATAGTGCTGATACAGGACATCTATTTTTTGATTCATTTGCCGTAGTTTCTGTAAAATTTCAAAATGCTGAGTTTGAATATGCTCTTGCTGTGTTTTGAGTTGGTCTTGTTGTGATTTGATGTGATACAATTCTGCCAAAATGAGTTCTTCAGAGGATGAAGCAGGAGCTGAAGGTGCTGCGCCAAAAGGACCAAGAGGAGGAGATTCATTTCCCCCAAGAATTGGTGTTTCAGGGTGTTCGACCGGTGGGGGAATTGGATCAGTCCTTCTAGGTTGCCTCACCCATATACCGTTGCTAAAAGTGCACCTAAGTCTTTTCAATAGATTTATGTTGATGATGTTATATCGATCACTTTGAATTGTCTCTTCATCGGGTGGGATACAAATGTCATGGGCAAGTATAAGTCGTGTGATTAACCCCCCATATGATAACATACCGTCTTTAGCTATAATATCCTTCATGTGTTTCCGGATTGAGTATCCAAAGCAGTTATGTTGACCGGTCATAATCCAATACATTGTGCTCATCTTTATTTGACTTATTTCATCAAGATGAAATTGTTTAGGAAATATGATGCTTGTTATGATGTGATAAAGAATTTTAGAGTTAAAGGGTAGTAAGTGTTCGCAACTCTTGGGTACTATGCCGAGGTTCGGATTTGCAAAAATAGTTTCTACGGCTTCGAAGTAAGTTGCTCCGATTACATTTACATCCCATTTATCTCTAAAATAACAGCCCCTATCTTTTTCAGTGAGTCCAATTAATTCACAAATAGTGCTGTCAAAGATTCTAATCTATGTTCCTAAAAGGTAAGTACTTAGGCTTTCGTTGTCCACACACAAGTTTGCATAAAATAGCCTAACTAACCTAGGATAAATTGGTTCATTGATTTGTAGGAGAGGTAAGGCATCTAAATGTGCAAACCACCTAATGTGTTCTAGGTTTCCTAGTTTATTTAGATCAACGTGTTTACCCTTATGTATAATTCTTGTTTCGAAATTTGAAAATTTAAGTGCTACTTCTTTAGATTTAAAAAGATTTTGGTCATATGAATCTCCTACAATCCTTTTCCCTTTTGATCTCTTAGGAGCCATTATCTAGACAAGATGATGGATCAAAAATATTAAACTGTAAAGGGTAGGGAAAATAATGAAAAGAGGAAGAAGAAAATTTCATATTTTACCTTATGGAGAATTTCTTGAAAGATGGAGAGCTTGGACCAACAAAAATCCCTTTCCAAGGCTTCTAAATGTTGGAATGAGGCTTTAGAGAAGTTGGGGGAGGGTTGAGGCAGGTTCTCATGGGTTGGGGGTGGTGTCACCGCCGGCCCTAACCCTTAAGATTTATATAGGGGCTCTCGGGCGGTGCCACCGCCAAACCGAGCGGTGCCACCGCCTAGCGACCGAACACTCAGGCGGTGCTACCGCTGGTTCTAGCGGTGCCACCGCTGGCATACCGTGGAAGGAAGGCGGTGCTACTGCTGGTTCTGGCGTTGCCATCGCTGGCATGCCGCAAAAAAAATTTCATTCCTTCTCCATTTTTTTATTATTATTTTAATTTTTCAGAGATGTTAGGATAAACATTTCTTTTGGAATTGAAAGAGAATGATCAAATCTACTAAAGAACGGAAAGAGGATGAAAAACTTTTCGGAAAGTACATTCTTAGGGACAATTTAACATGCCTAGTTCCCTTCTAATAAATTCAAATTGGCCTTCATTTAAGGCTTTTGTAAAGATGTCTGTCAATTGATGCTTTGTGTCAATGAATTCTAGAACAACATTATTGTTAAGGACATGATCGCGTATGAAATGATGCCCTAACGTCGATATGCTTAGTTCTAAAGTGCTGAATTGGATTTTTGGTAAGACATGGCACTTGTATTATCACATTTTATGGGAATGTTTTTCAAGTGAATTCCATAGTCTTCTAATGTATTTTTCATCCAAACAATTTGTGCACAGCATGCACTTGCAGCGATGTATTCAGCTTCCGCCGTAGATAGTGCAACTAAATTTTGTTTCTTGGAAGTCCAAGAAACAAGTGCATGTCCTAAAAATTGGCATGTTCCGGATGTACTTTTTCTATCTATCCTGCATCCGCCAAAATCAGCATCTGCATAAGCTATTAAATCGAATTTTTCTGATTTCGGATACCAAAGTCCTAAATTTGGAGTTCCTTTAAGATATCTAAATATTCTTTTAACACTCTTGAGATGAGATAATTTAGGATTAGATTGAAACCTAGCGCAAAGTCCCACACTAAACATAATATCCGGTCTAGTCGCGATGAGGTAGAGTAGACTACCTATCATTCCCCTATACGTTTTTTGATCAAAATTTTCATTGTTTTCATCCATATCTAACTTAGTCGAAGTACTCATAGGGGTGTTTATTGCTTTTGAATTATCCATATTAAATTGTTTTAACAATTCTAATGTATATTTAGATTGGTTAAGAAATATATCGTCATTAAGTTGTTTGATTTGCAATACTAAAAAGAATGTTAATTCACCCATTAAACTCATTTCAAATTCATGACTCATATTTTTGGCAAATGATTCACATAGTGATTCATCCGAAGAGCCAAAAATAATATCATCAACATAAATTTACATAATAAGAAAATTATTTTTAAAATATTTGATAAATAATGTAGTATCAATCTTGCCTTTGGTAAAATTATTTAAAATAAGAAAGGAACTAAGCCTTTCATACCAAGCTCTTGGAGCTTGTTTCAAACCATAGAGAGCCTTAGTCAATTTGAATACATGATTAGGAAGAAGAGAATTTTCAAATCCAGGAGGTTGTTCGACATATACTTCTTCCGAAATAAAACTATTCAAGAAGGCACTTTTGGCATCCATTTGAAATAGTTTAAAATTATTACTACTAGCATAGGCAAGAAGCATCCTAATGGCTTCTAATCTTGCCACAAGAGCGAAGGTTTCTTTGAAGTCGATACCTTCTTCTTGGTTGAAACCTTTGGCCACTAATCTAGCATTGTTTCTAACCACGATACCACATTCGTCTTGCTTGTTTCTAAAGACCCATTTAGTACCAATGACTAAATGGTCACTAGGTCTAGGAACAAGCTTCCATACCTCATTCCTCTCAAATTGATTTAATTCCTCTTGCATTGCAATGACCCAAGAATCATCTTTCAAGGCCTCGTCAATGCATTTAGGTTCGATTTGAGAGAGAAAGGCAGTATTAGCATAAAAATTCTTGAAAGAAGAACGAGTTTGAACCCCTTGTGATGTATCTCCTATAGTTTGCTCTTTTGGATGAGCATCTACATACTTCCATTCCTTGGGTAAGGAGATTTTGGAAGAAGATGCATCCAAGTTGCTATTTTGAGGAGGGGGTTCCTTTAAATCCAAATTTTCAAAACCAATATCATCATCAAAATCATTTTTCTTTAACTCGAAAATTTCATTAAAAATTACATGAATATACTCTTCTATAACTAAGGTTCTTTTGTTAAAAACACGAAAAGCTTTAGAAACGGAAGAGTAACCAAGAAAGATGCCTTCATCGGATTTAGCATCAAATTTTCTTAAGGCATCCTTTTCATTTAAAATAAAGCATTTGCACCCAAAAACTTTAAAATAAGAAACATTTGGTGTTTTGTTATTCCATAATTCATAGGGAGTTTTTGATAGAGATGGTCTTATTAGAACCCTATTCATGATGTAGCAAGCCGTATTCACGGCTTCGGCCCAAAAGTACTTGGGTAGACTATGTTCATTCAACATAGTTCTTGCCATTTCTTGTAGATTTCTATTTTTTCTTTCTACTACTCCATTTTGTTGAGGGTTTCTTGGAGTAGAGAAGTTGTGGTTATATCCGTTAACTTCACAAAAATTTTGGAAATCACGGTTTTGAAATTTGCCACCGTGATCACTCCGAATTAATGAAATCATGAATCCTTTTTCGTTTTGAGTGAGTTTACAAAATTTAGAGAAACATTTGAAACAATCACTTTTGTGAGCCAAGAAATAGGTCCAAGTGTATCTAGTATAATCATCTACAATCATAAAACATATTTGCTTCCTCCTAGACTTGTCGTGTCAATTGGTCCAAATAAGTCCAAATGGATCAATTGTAATGGTCTAGTGGTGCTAATTTGATTTTTTGGTTTGAAACTAGTTTTTATTTGTTTACCTAGTTGACACGCATCGCATACTTTGTCCTTAACAAACTTCATATTGGGAATCCCTCATACTAATTCTCTAGATGAGATCTTAGATATTAGTTTCATGCTTGCATGGCCTAATCTCCTATGCCAAAGCCAAGCATAATCTTTTAAAGCAGAGAGGCACATTTCATTACCTAGTTCATCAAGATTGATGGTGTAGACATTATTTTGTTTTAATGCAATCATAGTCATGTTATTGTTTGGTTTTTCAATAATACACACATTTGATTCAAATCTAACGATATAACCTTTATCGCATAATTGACTAATACTCAAGAGATTATGTTTCAATCCATCAACTAGTAATACATTATCAATAGAAAAGTTTAATTTGTTACCTATGGTTCCCTTGCCAATGATTTTGCCTTTGTTATTGTCTCCGAAGGTGACATAGCCTTCGTCTATGCTAGTGAGCTTGGAGAATTAGGATGGATCTCCGGTCATATGCCTTGAGTATCCACTATGAAGGTACCATCTCTTGCTCCTAGCTTGTGATGGTGTATGTTTCTACAAGAAGGGATTATTTTTAGATACCCATTTACTTTTGGGTGCCTCAAAAACTGATCTAACTTGTTTATCATGTTGCAAAGACTTGATCATGGTTCCTTTAGGAACCCAAATCAATTTGTTCGGACTAATTTTCTTGAATGGACATTGATAAGTTTTATGTCCATATTTGCAACAAAAGTTGCAATTGCTTTGGTGTTGAACATGTAAGATAGGACCTTTAATGAAGGTGGTTGGATTTTGGTGAGAACTTCTCACAAATCCGATTCCACTTCTTTTAGGAACGTGACCCTTATTTGTAACGATCATGTTTGAAGACTTGCTACCAACCTCGAATTTCTTCAAGGTGTCCTTAAGTAGCAAGTTCTCCTTTTGGAGAGTTTCTAGATCATGGCATTTTATGCATGGAGCTAAACTATCATGATATTCAGTTTTTAATTTATCAAAATTACAAGTAAGAATATCATGCTCCTTTTTTAACAATTTGTATTTTCTACTAATTATTTTGCATTCATCAAATAACTCATGGAAGGCATTTAATAATTCATGATAAGATAAATCTGCATCAATTAAATTCGTTACCTCCTCTCCGATGGCCATTAGGGCTTAATGAGCAACTTGCTCGGTGTTGGACTCCTCTTCTTCGGATGCGCTTGAATCATCCCACGTAGCTTTGAGCGCCTTCTTCTTTGATGTTCTCTTTTTGGCTTGGGGACATTCATTTTTGAAATGCCCCTGCTTCTTGCATTCATAGCATATCACTTGGTCCTTTTTATGTTCAAGTTTGTTTTTGGTGTTATTTTTAAATTTGTTCTTTCTTATAAATTTTTAAAATTTTTGAGTCAAAAGTGCAATGTCTTGTCACTGTCCTTATCACTTGATGTTCCTTTCAAGTGGTCTTCTTGTGATTTGAGTGCCATATCCTTCCTGTTCTTTGGAAGGGGGTTCTCGAGCTCGTCATGAGCTTGACATATCATTTCGTAGGTCATTAGAGACCCAATAAGTTCTTCAAGAGGGAATGTTTTAAGGTCCTTGGCCTCTTGAATGACAGTAACTTTTGGATCCCAACTTTTAGGAAGGGATCTTAATATTTTAGTTACTAGTTCAAAGTTAGAAAAATCTTTACCAAGAGCTTTGAGTCCATTGATGACATCCGTGAAACGGGTGTACATGTCTCCAATGGACTCACTTGGTTTTATTCGGAAAAGTTCGTAATAGTGCACAAGAATGTTGATTTTGGACTCTTTCACTCGGCTAGTGCCTTCATGAGTGACCTCAAGAGTTCTCCAAATATCAAAAGCAGAATCACAAATTGAAATGTGATTAAATTCATTTTTGTTTAGTGCACAAAATAAGGCATTCATAGCCTTTGCGTTTAAAGCAAAAACCTTCTTCTCCGATTCATTCCATTCGCTTATCGGAAGAGAAGATTTTTGAAATCCATTTTTAACAATAGTCCAAAGCTCAAAATCCATGAAAATGAGGAAGATTCTCATACGTGTCTTCCAATACGTGTAATCTGACCCATTAAACATAGGTGGACGTGTAATAGAATGTCCCTTATGCATGCCGGAGTAAGTCACCTCTCTTGGGTATTAAACCAAATATGAGAGCGAGCCTTGCTCTGATACCAATTGTTAGGATCGTAGCGATACTAAGAGGGGGGGTGAATTAGTGCAACGGATTAAAACTAGTAGGTTTGAAACTGATTCTGTAAAATGCGAGGATATTTCGTTCGATAGTAACTAGAGTAAAGTGAAGAACAAAAACTTACTTCTATGTAGATAATGATTGCAGAAAAATAACAACTCACACATTCAAGGAACACGCAGATTTAAAGTGGTTCGGTCAAAATGACCTACATCCACTAGCGAAGCCTTCTTCGATGAGGCCCCCAACTTCCACTAGCAAATCACTTTGAAGGGGAAGGACAAACGCCCCTCTTACAACCTTTACAAGTGGTTCACACTCTTACAAAATTTCAGCAAAAAAGAAAGGGAGGTGAACACTCAAGCAATTTGAAAGTAAGACTTACTAAGGCTTTGCTAAGACCCTTTTTTTTTACTCTATTGCTTCTCAAAAAGTTGTAATCTCAGCTGAGAATTGAGGGGTATTTATAGGCCTCAAGAGGATTCAAATTTGGGCTCCAAAATTTGAATTCTCTTCGATCCCCGAAGCTAGCGGTGCCACCGCCTGTCAGTTCTGACACTGACAGTGTACTGGGCGGTGCCACCGCTTGGCTCTTAGGTGTTGGGCGGTGCCACCGCCCAGTGGGACGGTTCCACTACCCAGCATTATTGGTTACTGGTTGGGCTTTAAGTTCGGCCCAAATCATGTTTCATTTTGGGCCCAATTGGCCCCTAATCAAGATATAGGATTATTTCTTAATCCTAACCTTAATTACATGCAAACTACGTAACTAAAAAACATAATCCTAAGCAAGTTTTTAACCGGCGAACTTCAAGTCTTGTTCCGGCGAGCTTTTTGGCGATCTTCCGACGGACTTTCGATACGCCCTTGGATTTCTTCCGACGGACTCCCAGTTGGCTCTCGATCTTGTGGTGAAATCAACGAGTAGTCGAGCCTTCTCGGTGATCTCTGCGAACCTCCGATGATCTCTTTGGTGGACTTCCGAAAACTCCGACAAGTCCCCGATTTCTTCTCGATTGGTTCCGGCAGCATCTCCGACGAATCTTCGGACTCTCAAACACCCATCGAACTTGATTCCGGTAGACTCGCTTTATGTCTTCAAGCTTTCGTAGTTAATCCTGCATACTTATCTCAACATATGGATTAGATAAAACATGACAATTGACTTCATCATCAAAATCCGAGATTCAACAATCTCCCCCTTTTTGATGATGACAATCAATTGATAATGGAGTTAACATTAACTCCCCCTATCTATATGCCATACTTGAGATAAGTCATTCTTGAATTCAAAGCCTTTGAATTCAAGAGACATATTGATAAGTCAAACCTTATCAATACTCCCATCATGATTCCTATCATGAGTATCTTTCTGAAAATGATGTCAAGACTTGACAACCATTTTCAAGTTTTATATTTCAAACGTGAATGATAGTGATCATAGCAAGATATCAACATATAATGCAAATATTTCATAGTGAAAATATGGCAATCATAACATAACAATTATCAATTTACTATATTTCTCCCCCTTTGTCATCAACAAAAAGGAGAGCGTCTTTAAGCGTATAATTTATGATTATTAAAGCAAAGGAATTCAACACTACTATAGAATTTAGTTAAAAAAAAATTAATCCAGAATTAAAACTTTATCTTTCATTCAAAATACATCATAAAAGAAGGTTCAACATCAATAAAGGAAAGAATTTGACAAAGATCGCATGTCAAGATAAAAGATATATCGATTAATCTTTAGGAGGAAATGCATAGTACTGATACGGGACATCTATTTTTTGATTCATTTGCCGTAGTTCTTGCAAAATTTCAAATTGCTGAGTTTGAATCTGCTCTTGCTGTGTTTTGAGTTGGTCTTGTTGTGATTTGATTTGATACAATTCTGCCAAAATGAGTTCTTCAGAGGATGAAGCAGGAGCTGAAGGTGCTGCGCCAAAAGGACTAGGAGGAGGAGATTCATTTCCCCTAAGAATTGGTGTTTTAGGGTGTTCTACTAGTGGGGGAATTGGACCAGTCCTTCTAGGTTGCGTCACCCATATACCGTTGCTAAAAGTGCACCTAAGTCTTTTCAATAGATTTATGTTGATGATGTTTATATCGATCACTTTGAATTGTCTCTTCATCGGGTGGGATACAAATGTCATGGGCAAGTATAAGTCGTGTGATTAACCCCCCATATGATAACATACCGTCTTTTGCTATAATATCCTTCATGTGTTGCCGGATTGAGTATCCAAAGCAGTTATGTTGACCGGTCATAATCCAATACATTGTGCTCATCTCTATTTGACTTATTTCATCAAGATGAAATTGTTTAGGAAATATGATGCTTGTTATGATGTGATGAAGAATTTTAGAGTTAAAGGGTAGTAAGTGTTCGCAACTCTTGGGTAGTATGCCGAGGTTCGGATTTGCAAAAATAGTTTCTACGGCTTCGAAGTAAGTTGCTCCGATTACATTTACATCCCATTTACCTCTAAAATAACAGCCCCTATCTTTTTCAGTGAGTCCAATTAATTCACAAATAGTGCTGTCAAAGATTCTAATCTGTGTTCCTAAAAGGTAAGTACTTAGGCTTTCGTTGTCCACACACAAGTTTGCATAAAATAGCCTAACTAACCTAGGATAAATTGGTTCATTGATTTGTAGGAGAGGTAAGACATCTAAATGAAGGCAGTAAACAATTAAAGAGGTTTGCAGTAAAGAATGATGCCCAAAGAAAATGCAAACCGAGATTTTAGAGTGGTTCGGTCAATCGTGACCTACATGCACTTTCGGTTTCCTCCTCCGTCGAGGCCACCAGTATCCACTATCGATCTTCCTTCAATAGGCGAAGACCAACCTCCTTTTTACAACTCGATTTTCTTTTTACCGGGTTTAGGAGACAACCCTTACACTCCCACTTACTCTTCTCTCAAACTATTCTAACGCTTATAATTTTGAGAGGAGTTCACACACAATTCAAACAGCATTTTCTTTCCTTTTTTGCTCTCAATTATGTGCTTTAACCAGGGATGAGAGGGTTATTTAGAGGCTTTAAGTTGATTCAAACTTGGAGCCTAAAACTTTTCCATCCCGGGTTCCTTGGGCACGGGCGGTACCACCGCCTGACATAGTCTCGAAGACTGTGCCATGATGGTGAGACTTCTTCGGACAATGTTTGGGCCCAACATAGTTCTTACATAGGCTTAGCTAGCCCCTAATTTAGTTGGCCCAAATCCAAACCCAATTACGTACTAACTACGAAATCCTAAGACATTTGCTAAGCTAAACAAGTCCCTATTTCTATTTTTCCGACGAGCTTCCGGCGAACTTCCGATGATCTCTCGGTAATGTTCCGGCAGACTCCCGGCAAGCTTCTAGACTTCACGATGATCTTCTTAGCAAGTTCCGACGAGTTCTCTGGCAAGCTCAAAGACTTCTCAACTGGTTCCTCTAGAACTTCCGACGAACGTCCGGACTTCCGACGAACTCTCGAACTCTCAATGAAATCGCGTCCTTAACTCTGGGACTTCATTTTTCTTCATACCTTGCTATCGTAGTTAATCCTGTACATGTAGAAAGCCACTTCGATCTAGACAATTATTACTAAGCTTGAATCTAGTGTTATCCGGTATGTCATTGGTTAATTGACACTTCGTCCGAATCTTTGGCGCATCATCCTCTCTTGCGGCCTATTGCCCAATCGCCTCCGCAACTTTGATTTACTTGGTGTAATGTCCACTCTTCTTGGCTCGATGCTCGAGATCTCGGCCCAAAGCCTTCTATCGATACATCGATTGTTCCTCCAGCCCGACGTCTAATCTTCTAACATTTTCTACTCCAAACCAACATGATTCTTCCTTCTTTAATTATCTCTCCTTGATCGAAGCTACCTGCGTCACTCAAAATGCATATCAAATCAAAACACTTATCAATTGGTTTCATCATCAAAATCCAAGATTCAACATCTATTTGTATGAATCTCTTGGACTATAAAAAAGATTTTGATGATTTGATTATTTGAATCTAAATGAGACATTTCCAATCAAATCATGAACTTTCTCTTGGGATATTTTTTATTTTATGTGAATCAAGATCTCTTCTTTGTTCTTCCATGTTTCTTTTATCATTTACTAAAGAGGAGATTTTCTATATGAATCATAAGATTTCTAATACATGAATTGAAATCTTTTTCTCCTATGTTTCTTTTTATGATTTATTAAAGAAAATATCTTTTTCGAAATTAATGATTTCAATTTTTTTTTGAATATATTTTATTATTTGATCTCCTAAGATTTCCTTTTGATTATTTACGAGGAGATTTGTTAAAATGATCATGTCTTTTGGTATTCACATGATCTCATCTTTTATTGTATGATTTTTCTTTATATAATTCCTTGTATTCATGAAGTATATCTCATCATCAAATTTTTCTTGATATCTTCCATGTGATGGCTTGAATATTTATATTTTTATTCTATTCCCCTCTTTTTGCATATGACAAAAGGGGAGAAAATAAATGATGAATTCTTGGTACCAATATGCATGAAGTGATAAATGCTTAAAAATTTTAATAACTTAGCATCATGAATATTATGCCTAAAATGATGTATCATGAATGCTTGAGTATCATGTATGATATGCCCATAGTGATGATTTATTTTTGGTATCATGCATGAAGTAAAGATGAAATGTAAAGTTTTGAAATTGTGCATGGTTTAACTTGAAACTATAATAATGCATAAACATATTGAATTAAGAATGATACTTTATCTTTGTCATAATTTAAAGATTAAAGTAAAAGGAAAAGAATTACAACATTGTATTCTTCCCTTCTATTTGACAATGACAAAGGAAGAGTAAAATTTGCTAGCTTGCATATTCTAAAATGATGCATTGTTATCTTCCAGCTTGATATATTGTATTCTTTTTCAAAAACTTGCTAACCTTCATACTTCAAAGAGAAGTAATACTTGCCAAATTGCTAGCTTGCATATTGTAAAATAATATAAAATTTTGCTAGCTTGCGCTTTGCAAAGGAAGTAAGAAATTGCACTTGTCAAAAGAGAAGAAAGAACTTGATATCTTGAATACCACCAAAAATTGCTAGCTTGCCTATCTTAAGAAGCAAAAATGCAAACTTACAAATTTTGCAATCTTCTACATCTTTAAAATTAATGATGATTTGGTGATTATGCATGTTGTAAAATGATAAAAACTTTTGCTAGCTTGTATGTTATAAAACTTGGATATCTCAAAAACTGGCTTGATGCACTTCTCTTTTTTGTTGATGACAAATAAGGAGAAGTTATGATGATGATTATGCATAGAATGATATATTGAAATTTTGATTATGCATGATTTTATGATGATGAATTTAAGAGTTCTATCAATATAGCATATTGATAGGAGGAGTTAAGGTTAACTCTATCATCAATTGATTGTCATCATAAAAAAGGAGGAGATTGTTGAATCTCAGATTTTGATAATAAAACCAATTGATAGTGTTTATGATCTGGTCTACATTTTGAGTGATACAAGAAGCTTCGATCAAGGAGAGACAATTAAAGTAGGAAGAATCAAGTTAGGACGGAGTGGAACATGTCAGAAGATTAGACGTCGAGTTGAAGGATCGATCGACGTATCGACAGAAAGCCTTGGGCCATGGCATCGAACATTGGGCCAAGAAGAGTGAAAATTACACCAAGAAAATCAGAGTTGCAGAGGTCAACTAGCCGATTGGGCAATATGCTGCAAGAGAGGACGATGCGTCGAAGAATCGGACGAGGCGTCGATGAATCAATAACACGCCGAATAACATTTGATTTAGCTTTATAATAATTGTCTAGATCGAAGTAGGTTTTAAGTATAATTGGGTTGGAATTGGGTCAACTCAATTAGGGGCCAATTGGGCCTAAGTTGGGGTTGTGTTGGGCCAAGTGAAAGGCCCAAACAGTGATACCGGGGAGGGTAAAAATACAGAATGGATTTCGAAAGAAAACTGATAGAACAATTATTCAGATAGAAAATGTCACAGGAGACAAAGAATGAATTCTTAATAAAACTTTGATAAAATGAAAAATAGCTCACCACCCAGTTTAAAATCAAAAGGGATACAGAAAGATCACCACCCTAATGACAATAAACAAGGATACAGAACTAAAAGCAAAAGACTCACCACTCAAGGATGCATCCGAGAGATACAGAGTTCAAAAGAGCACTCCAAGAGAGCTTATGCCAATATCCTCAGTTTTCTAAAATCCCTTTCTAAGCCGTAAACATGAAAATAAATACTAGTACATGAAACAACCCTTCATGCATAGGGAATTTTGAAATTAAGTGCTTTATAGCTGCCAACCACCTCCTTTAATGTATTCCTTAGCCATGAAGAAAAGCACCATGACACAACTTTACCTTTGTGTAGGGAATATGCTGATGAGCTATCTTATCTGAGTTGATTGAGTTGAAGATTATGGGGTAATATTGTTGGCTAAAAAAATATCATATTATTAGCATAGTCCATATGAACAAATTGTAGCAAATTAGATACTCCCGTGTCAATCTCCCCTGGTTGAAAAAGACTTGTCCTCAAGTCCTTGTTTGTTTCGTCAATAAGATTATGAAAAGGACTTAAATCAGCTAAATTAAATGTTGGAGATACTTTGTAATCTTTAGGTAGCTCAATCTCATAAGCATTTTTGCCAATTCTCTTAAGCACCTTGAATGGACCATCAGCCTTTGGTTTCAATTTCCCAAATTTGCCCATCGGAAACCTCTCCTTCCTTAGATGAATCCAGACCAAATCACCTACATTAAACTCCACATGTTTTCTGTGTTTGTTGGCAGCTTGCATGTACCTCTCATTTTGCTTCTCAATGGTTGCTTTCACACCCTCATGCAACTTCTTTATCTGCTTAGCTCTTTTATCAGCATCTCCACTAAATTGCTTTGTTGTAGAATGAGGGATTAAGTCCAAAGGATTAGCAGGATTAGCATTGTAAACTATCTCAAAAGGACTCTTACCAATACTATGGTGCATAGAACGATTATAGGCAAACTCAATTTGTGGAAGAATAACATCCTATTGCTTAATATTCTTGCCAACATAGCTTCTAAGCAAATTTCCCAAGCTTCTATTTGTTATCTCAGTTTGCCCATCGGTTTGTGGATGGTGCGAGCTGCTGAAATTCAAAGAAGTACCCAGCTTCCTCCAAAGAGTTCTCCAAAAATGACTTACAAATTTTGAATCTCAATCAGGCACCATAGTTCTTGGAATACCATACAATTTAACAATCTCCTTAAAATATAAATCAGCAATATGAGATGCATCATTTGATTTATTGCATGGAACAAAGTGAGACATTTTTGAAAATCTATCAACAACAACCATGACAGAATCCTTATTCCTTTGAGTTCTTGGCAGTCCCAAAACGAAATCAAGACTCACATCCTCCCATGGAGCATTTGGCACTGGCAATGGAGTGTATAAACCAGAATTTTGACTTCTTGTTTTGCCAAATGACACAATCGGCATCGCTTCACATGTCTATCCACATCTCTGGACATTTTAGGCCAGTAGAAATTTGATTGAACAAGAGCTAGAGTCTTGTCCCTACCGAAATGTCCTCCTAAAACACCACCATGAGCTTCAACTAGAATTACTTGTCTCAAAGAACAAGATGAAACACACAAAGCATTAGCTCGAAAAGAAAACCATCAAAGATAAAAAATTATTGAAAGGAACCTGATTTACAATTCTGCCATATTGAGCCGAAATCCACATCATTCTCATAAAGATCTTTGAATGTTTCAAATTCAACAACTTTGACTTCCATTGCTGATAATAAAGAATGTTTTTTGCTCAATGCATCAGCAACTACATTTGAACACTAGATTTATGCTTGATTGTAAAGTTGTAAGATTGTAAAAACTCCACCCAAGCTGCATACCTCTTGTTTAGCTTGTGCTGGTGATTAATAAACTTTAATGCCTCATGATCAGAATATAGAATAAATGGCTTGGTAAGAAGATATTGACTCCAATGAGACAAAACTCGATAAATCGCATAAAACTTCTTATCATAAGTAGAGTATTTCTTTCTTGTATCATTCAACTTTTCACTAAAAAATGCAATTGGCTTTCCGTCTTGACTCAAAACAGCACCAATTCCCATATTAGATGCATCACATTTAACTTCAAATACATTGTCAAAATTTGGTAGAACTAAGATAGGAGCTTCGGTCACCTTTCTTTTTAAAAGCACAAAAGCATCATTAGCTTCATTAGTCCATTTGAATTTATCACATTTCAAACATTTGGTGATTGGAGCGACAATAGAGTTGAAACCCTTGATAAATCTTCTATAAACGAAGTTAAGCCATGGAAACTCTTCACATCATGCAATGAAGCAGGTGTTTGCTAATTGAGAATAGTCTCTACCTTACTTTGATCCATCATGATTCCTTCTTTTGAAACAACATACCCCAAAAACACCATACTAGAAGTAAAGAAATCACACTTCTTTAGATTAGCATAAGGCTTTTGCTGCCTCAAAATAAGAAAGATTTCTTTCAGATGATTCATATGCTCATCTTTGCTCTTGCTGTACACTAATATATCATCAAAATAAACTACAACAAATATTCCAATGCATGGCTTAAGTATATGATTCATAAATCTCATGAAGGTGCTAGGAGCATTAGATAGCCCAAATGGCATAACCAACCATTCATATAAGCCTTCTCTAGTTTTAAATGTTGTTCTCCACTCATCTCCGGGCCTCATTCTTATTTAGTGATAGCCACTCCTCAAATCAATTTTAGAGAAAATATAAGCATCACACAATTAATCAAGTAAATCATCTAACCTTGGAATAGGAAAGCGATAGTCCATTGTGATTTTGTTGATGGTGCGAGCTGCTGAAATTCAAAGAAGTACCCAGCTTCCTCCAAAGAGTTCTCCAAAAATGACTTACAAATTTTGAATCTCAATCAGGCACCATAGTTCTTGGAATACCATACAATTTAACAATCTCCTTAAAATATAAATCAGCAATATGAGATGCATCATTTGATTTATTGCATGGAACAAAGTGAGACATTTTTGAAAATCTATCAACAACAACCATGACAGAATCCTTATTCCTTTGAGTTCTTGGCAGTCCCAAAACGAAATCAAGACTCACATCCTCCCATGGAGCATTTGGCACTGGCAATGGAGTGTATAAACCAGAATTTTGACTTCTTGTTTTTGCCAAATGACACAATCGGCATCGCTTCACATGTCTATCCACATCTCTGGACATTTTAGGCCAGTAGAAATTTGATTGAACAAGAGCTAGAGTCTTGTCCCTACCGAAATGTCCTCCTAAAACACCACCATGAGCTTCAACTAGAATTACTTGTCTCAAAGAACAAGATGAAACACACAAAGCATTAGCTCGAAAAAGAAAACCATCAAAGATAAAAAATTATTGAAAGGAACCTGATTTACAATTCTGCCATATTGAGCCGAAATCCACATCATTCTCATAAAGATCTTTGAATGTTTCAAATTCAACAACTTTGACTTCCATTGCTGATAATAAAGAATGTTTTTTGCTCAATGCATCAGCAACTACATTTTGAACACTAGATTTATGCTTGATTGTAAAGTTGTAAGATTGTAAAAACTCCACCCAAGCTGCATACCTCTTGTTTAGCTTGTGCTGGTGATTAATAAACTTTAATGCCTCATGATCAGAATATAGAATAAATGGCTTGGTAAGAAGATATTGACTCCAATGAGACAAAACTCGATAAATCGCATAAAACTTCTTATCATAAGTAGAGTATTTCTTTCTTGTATCATTCAACTTTTCACTAAAAAATGCAATTGGCTTTCCGTCTTGACTCAAAACAGCACCAATTCCCATATTAGATGCATCATTTGATTTATTGCATGGAACAAAGTGAGACATTTTTGAAAATCTATCAACAACAACCATGACAGAATCCTTATTCCTTTGAGTTCTTGGCAGTCCCAAAACGAAATCAAGACTCACATCCTCCCATGGAGCATTTGGCACTGGCAATGGAGTGTATAAACCAGAATTTTGACTTCTTGTTTTTGCCAAATGACACAATCGGCATCGCTTCACATGTCTATCCACATCTCTGGACATTTTAGGCCAGTAGAAATTTGATTGAACAAGAGCTAGAGTCTTGTCCCTACCGAAATGTCCTCCTAAAACACCACCATGAGCTTCAACTAGAATTACTTGTCTCAAAGAACAAGATGAAACACACAAAGCATTAGCTCGAAAAAGAAAACCATCAAAGATAAAAAATTATTGAAAGGAACCTGATTTACAATTCTGCCATATTGAGCCGAAATCCACATCATTCTCATAAAGATCTTTGAATGTTTCAAATTCAACAACTTTGACTTCCATTGCTGATAATAAAGAATGTTTTTTGCTCAATGCATCAGCAACTACATTTTGAACACTAGATTTATGCTTGATTGTAAAGTTGTAAGATTGTAAAAACTCCACCCAAGCTGCATACCTCTTGTTTAGCTTGTGCTGGTGATTAATAAACTTTAATGCCTCATGATCAGAATATAGAATAAATGGCTTGGTAAGAAGATATTGACTCCAATGAGACAAAACTCGATAAATCGCATAAAACTTCTTATCATAAGTAGAGTATTTCTTTCTTGTATCATTCAACTTTTCACTAAAAAATGCAATTGGCTTTCCGTCTTGACTCAAAACAGCACCAATTCCCATATTAGATGCATCACATTTAACTTCAAATACATTGTCAAAATTTGGTAGAACTAAGATAGGAGCTTCGGTCACCTTTCTTTTTAAAAGCACAAAAGCATCATTAGCTTCATTAGTCCATTTGATTTATTGCATGGAACAAAGTGAGACATTTTTGAAAATCTATCAACAACAACCATGACAGAATCCTTATTCCTTTGAGTTCTTGGCAGTCCCAAAACGAAATCAAGACTCACATCCTCCCATGGAGCATTTGGCACTGGCAATGGAGTGTATAAACCAGAATTTTGACTTCTTGTTTTTGCCAAATGACACAATCGGCATCGCTTCACATGTCTATCCACATCTCTGGACATTTTAGGCCAGTAGAAATTTGATTGAACAAGAGCTAGAGTCTTGTCCCTACCGAAATGTCCTCCTAAAACACCACCATGAGCTTCAACTAGAATTACTTGTCTCAAAGAACAAGATGAAACACACAAAGCATTAGCTCGAAAAAGAAAACCATCAAAGATAAAAAATTATTGAAAGGAACCTGATTTACAATTCTGCCATATTGAGCCGAAATCCACATCATTCTCATAAAGATCTTTGAATGTTTCAAATTCAACAACTTTGACTTCCATTGCTGATAATAAAGAATGTTTTTTGCTCAATGCATCAGCAACTACATTTTGAACACTAGATTTATGCTTGATTGTAAAGTTGTAAGATTGTAAAAACTCCACCCAAGCTGCATACCTCTTGTTTAGCTTGTGCTGGTGATTAATAAACTTTAATGCCTCATGATCAGAATATAGAATAAATGGCTTGGTAAGAAGATATTGACTCCAATGAGACAAAACTCGATAAATCGCATAAAACTTCTTATCATAAGTAGAGTATTTCTTTCTTGTATCATTCAACTTTTCACTAAAAAATGCAATTGGCTTTCCGTCTTGACTCAAAACAGCACCAATTCCCATATTAGATGCATCACATTTAACTTCAAATACATTGTCAAAATTTGGTAGAACTAAGATAGGAGCTTCGGTCACCTTTCTTTTTAAAAGCACAAAAGCATCATTAGCTTCATTAGTCCATTTGAATTTATCACATTTCAAACATTTGGTGATTGGAGCGACAATAGAGTTGAAACCCTTGATAAATCTTCTATAAAACGAAGTTAAGCCATGGAAACTCTTCACATCATGCAATGAAGCAGGTGTTTGCTAATTGAGAATAGTCTCTACCTTACTTTGATCCATCATGATTCCTTCTTTTGAAACAACATACCCCAAAAACACCATACTAGAAGTAAAGAAATCACACTTCTTTAGATTAGCATAAGGCTTTTGCTGCCTCAAAATAAGAAAGATTTCTTTCAGATGATTCATATGCTCATCTTTGCTCTTGCTGTACACTAATATATCATCAAAATAAACTACAACAAATATTCCAATGCATGGCTTAAGTATATGATTCATAAATCTCATGAAGGTGCTAGGAGCATTAGATAGCCCAAATGGCATAACCAACCATTCATATAAGCCTTCTCTAGTTTTAAATGTTGTTCTCCACTCATCTCCGGGCCTCATTCTTATTTAGTGATAGCCACTCCTCAAATCAATTTTAGAGAAAATATAAGCATCACACAATTAATCAAGTAAATCATCTAACCTTGGAATAGGAAAGCGATAGTCCATTGTGATTTTGTTGATGGTGCGAGTGTCCATGCACATTCTCCAAGAACCATCCTTCGTAGGCACCAACAAGGCTGAACTGCACAAGGACTTATGCTCTCCCAAATTAACCCTTTTTTCACCAATTCATCAACTTGCCTTTAAAGTTCTTCATGCTCCTTGGGACTCATTCTATATGTTGCCTTATTAGGTAGAACAGCCCCTGGAATGAGATCAATGTGATGTTGGATGTCTCTCAAGGGTGGAAGGCCATGTGGAATCTCTTCTGGTATAACATCTTCAAATTCTTCTAGGATTTGTTTCATGATTGCTGATGTCTCCTTGTGTTGTTCATTTTCCTCTACTACTACTAGAGCCATAACATGACCACCCTTGTCTAATTCACCTTTGCATTCACCATAGGACATAAAAGCGCTGACTTTCTTCTTTGGTGCACTAATTTCGGATGGTTGTAATGGAGCTAAGACAATCTTCTTTTCATTCACCTTAAAAGAATAAGTATGTTTGTAGCCGTCATACAACACCCTTCTATCATAATGCCAAGGTCTTCCCAACAGCAAATGATAAGCATCCATAGGAGCAACATCACACCATACTTCATCTTTATAATACTTGCCAATAGAAAATGAAACTAAACATCTTTTAGTTACATTGATGTCATTTCCTTTTTGTAGCCAACATAACTAGTATGGATGTGGATGAGGGATGGTGTCCAACTTTAGCTTCTGCACCATCTCCAAAGATACCATATTCTCAAAGCTGCCGTTGTCGATGATCACCAAGCACACCTTGCCAAGAGAAGTGCATTTAGTGTGAAACACATTTTTTCTCACCTAACTTTCATCGTCGGCCACATAGGACACTTGTAAACTATATTGCAATACAATAGACAAACCATGATCAGCATAAGTAATCTCTTCCTTATCATCATCGTATTTTAGTTCATCCTCAACTTCATCCTCTCCTCCATCACTATGATCTTCAACCAAAGTTACAATCCTCTTATTTGGACAATCTGAAGCAATATGCCTAAAACCATGACATTTGAAGCATTTTCGGCCACTTGGGGTTGAAGAATTAGGTGTTTTTTTGTTGCCAACAGATTCTTCACCCTTTTCTTGCACCTTCGATATCACCTTGCTTTGGACAGTAGGCTTGGAACTTCCTCCTTTTGTATAGCCTTCTTTTGAGCCGTACCGAAAACTCTTTTCAAACTTTTGTTGCTTTTTAACTTTTAATGCCAGCTTGCTCACATCATTTAAAGACCAATATGGCTGTAGTTGAACAACTTTAGCAATCTTATACTTCAGACCTCCTAAATATCTTGCAATTGTTTGCTCTTCCGGTTCCACAAGCTCTCTTTTCAACATCAAATTATCGAATTATGCAGTGTACTCCTCCACACTAAGATCTTTTTGCTTGAAATCATGTATTTTGAGAAAGATCTCTTGCCTATAATTATGAGGTAAATATTTTCTCTTCAGCTCCCTTTTCATTTTCTCCCATGTAACGATCTTACTCTTCCCCTCATGTTCTCTTTGTTTCTTCATATTTTCCCACCAAAAAGATGCATTCTGTTTGAGTTTGAGTGCTACAAGTTTGACCTTCTTTTGTTCTGGTGGTTCATGAAAATCAAAAATTCTTTCTACTGTATTAAGCTAATCGATAAAATCATCAACATTTATTTTACCTTCAAATTCTGGAATATCTAATATTGGGTTATATTTATTCTGCCACTCGTCTTGGACTTCATTTCTTCTCTGACATCTTCTCGACTCCCTTGGAAGACAAGGTATATCATCATCAAAAGTAAACTCTCGAACGTCATTTTCATGCTGGTTGTGTCTACTTTGAAGTTCATCGATTATTTCATTTTTTTCTTGTAGACTACATAGCAATTTTTGTAGCTGCAGCCTCAACGATTCAGCATCATCTTCATGGTCGCTACCTTCACCAACTACATCTTTTCCATTCCGCCTTGCCATGATCTCTAGCCTTTAGCTCTGATACCAAACTGATACTGGGGAGGGTAAAAATGTAGAATGGATTTCGAAAGAAAACCGATAGAACAATTGTTCATATAGAAAATGTCATAGGAGACAAGGAACGAATTCTTGATGAAACTTTGATAAAAATAGAAAATAGCTCACCACCCAGTTTAAAATCATAAGGGATACAGAAAGATCACCACCCTAATAACAATAAACAAGGATACAGAACTAAAAGCAAAAGACTCACCACTCAAGGATGCATTCAAGAGATACAGAGTTCAAAAGAGCACTCCAAAAGAGCTTCTGCCAATATCCTCAGTTTTCTAAAAACCCTTTCTAAGCCGTAAACATGAAAATAAATACTAATGCATGATATAACCCTTCATGCATAGGGAATTTCGAAATTAAGTGTTTTACAACTGCCAACCACCTCCTTTAATATATTCCTTAGCCATGAAGAAAAGCACCATGACACAGTTTACCTTTGTGTAGGGAATATGCTGATGAGCTGTCTTATCTGAGTTGACTAAGTTGAAGATTATGGGGCAATATTATTGGCTAACAAAATATCATATTATTAGCATAGTCCATATAAACAGATTGTAGCAAATTAGACACTCCCGTGTCAAACAGTGACCCAACTGGTGGAACTGTCGGTGGCATAGACTCTGAGACTATGTCAGGCGGTGGTACCGCCCAGACTTAGTTTCCGAGACTGTTAGGTGTTGGTATCACCCAATTGTAGGGTGTCACGCAATGGTACTGCCCAGTGTTGTTGCTGTAGGCGATGGTACCACATAGCATAGGCGATGGTACTACTAGTATCCCGAAAATCGAGGATGAGACATTTTAGGCTCCAAGTTTGAATCTACTTGAGGCCTATAAATACCTCCTCTTATCCTTAGTTAACATATATAAGTACAAAGAACTTAAAAAGTAGGAAAATACTATAGCAATCACTTTAGAAATCCCCTACTCTAGTTCTAAAGTTTAGAATTCTATTTAGGGAGGAGTGAGTGCTTTTAAAATGTTATCTTCTAAACCAGTGAAAAAGAGAAGAGGGGTGTAAAAAGGTAGTTGATCTTCGCTCATTGAAAGAAGATTGGTAGTGGAAGCTGATGGCCTCGATGGAAGAGGAATTGGGAGTGGATGTAGGTCATGATGACCGAACCACTATAAAAATTTAGTTTGTATTTACTTCTTGCTATTTACCTTTATTGTAAAAGCATTAATCACATGTTATCCGGCATGTCATTGGTTCATTGGTGCTTCGTCCAATCCTTCGTCTCATCATCTTCTTTTGCGGCCTTTTACTCAATCGACATGTTGACCTCAACTCCGATCTCTTTGACGCAATGTCTACTCTTCTAGGCCCGATATTTGAACTCATGGCACGAAACCTTCTACCGACACGTCGACCGATCCTTCGACTCGACGTTCAATCTTCTGATATGTTCCACTCCAGCCCAACATTGATTATTTCTGCTTTAATTATCTTTCCTGATCGAAGCTAGTCCTGCATTACTCAAAATGTAGATTAAATCGTAGCATTATCAATTGGTTTCATCATCAAAATTTGAGATTCAACAACACAAATATAAGATTGGTCTTAAAATTTAAAATAAAACATTATAAAAAAATTATGAAAAATAAAATTAAAAAATTTATATCATTGAATATAAAGTAAAATATAATATAATGATATTGGGATTTTTTTTCTCTATAAAAGCCCTGCTTTTATCTTTTTCCTATAAAGTGCCACCATGTTGGTTCTTTTCTTGACTTTAAGTTAGACAAAATTGACTCACCTTTCAAACTCATTCAATTGAATCAACTTATTTAATTGAATCACCTCAATCAACCAAAAAATATATTGGTGTAAAAATTAAATAATTTTGATATATATCCATTTATACTAATAAAAATACAAGCTAATTATATGAGATTGATCTTCAAATTAAAAATAAAATATATAAAAGAAAATTATGGAAAAAGAAAAATAAAAAATATTTTATTTAATAGAAACTAAAATATAATTTGATAATATTATTTATATATTTTAAATAATAACAATAAAATCTAAAACTATCAAATTATCTTAAATTCTAAAAATGCTTATAAAGAAGTAAATGACATTTTTATTTTTAAAAGTTTAAAATAGGTATTTCTAATAATTTTTATGCTTAAAAAATTAAATCTATCTTTTTTTATTTTGTTGAATTCAACATGAGTTTACAATCACGTTAGTGCTGATTATAAGTGCCCTACAAGCCACTCGTGTGAGTGATGACACGTATAACATGATACACATTCTTTTTACTTATTATATTATTTGACATTTTATCACTTTATATTGCTTATTGCATAAATATACTGTGATGTCCATGGATCTGCGTAATGAGAATAGAATCGTGATAAGTCATGATAATGAGACCGATTCGCCTATAAACACAAACCATAAATAATCCCAGTTATAGGTTACTCAAGAGGGACATCGAGATAATCGGACAGACTAGTGTGTTATATATCTGTCCTTATGATGGAGGCGATTAGTCTCATAGTTGCTCGTGTGGGGATACTAGAGATTCAGTGCAGATGTTCATTAGAGAATGAGTTCACTGATTGATCCGCTCACGAAATGATGGATGGTTGATGATGCCTTATTGTCACATAGTGATTCTGTTGTCCTAGTGGTATATTTGGTCCTTAGACTTGGGATACTAAGAATGTCCTATATGGGTACTTCGCTCTTTGATACTAGACTTATAGACTTGGAAGTTTCAGATATAGCACAGCTGATCATCGGGAGTGGCAGCCAATCTTACGAGGGTTATTGAGTGTCGATAGAGGATCATCCACTCTCAATGTCATGAGAGGAATATCACATATATTCTTTCTTAGACAAATCTCTAGCTTGGGCCATTTGGATTGAGAGAGAAAGAGTTCTCCGGTAGAATCCAATTAGAGCGAGACTCGAGTAGAAATTATATGAGCTTGACAACACCATGCCCAGTATACGATCTTTAGGGTATTAGATAGATGAGAGACTATATATACATGGTAACTGAGGACAGACATGTCTAATGGATTGGATTCCCCTGTATTGTTTGGGGACTCCGACTTAATGACCTAGTACATTCGTAGTCGATGAGTCGAGTGAATTATTATGGAGACAATAATTCACTGAGCTATAAGGAGTTATGATAGGTATGACTCACGACCACCTCGATATTAGGCGTAGAAGGTCATACACATATGGTAGATGTTACGACGAGTAGAGGTTCGGATATGAGATATTCGTTGGAGCCCCTATCTTATTAGATATCCAATAAGCCCCTAAATGATTGGATCCTATGGATGAGATCAAATAAAAGCCAATAAGATATTATTGGATATAGATTCACTAATCTAAAATGCTTGGGTAGTTAGATGGAGATCCAATACCCAATATGACAAGATCCATTAGGGTAAGTTGATAGGGGGCCTCTATAAATATGAGAGAACCAAAGGGCCATGTGCTAGGTTCTTTTTGGCTACCACCTCAAATTCTCTTCTCTCCCTCTCTTCCTCATACTACAGCCCCTATTTGGGGCGTGTGGATAGCAAGAAGGGGCAACCCCTTCTTGACTGCGTTGTGTGCGTGAGGAAGAGATTTGGACAGCGATTTAAGGAGCATCTTCGTAGTCTCTACCATGTGGATCACCCCTATATAGGAGGATAGTTAACCTCTTTCATCCTCTCCCACAGATATGTAGGTTTTTAGGGATATACGATCTCCCTATGTAACATATCTTTCTTATATGCGTAGTTTTCAATTTCACAGGTTTTTACGCACTAATCTTTGCATGATGATGAAACCTTCTTTTCTATGAAAAATTCTAAGATTTTATTTTTGTTCTTCCGCTATGTATGTGATGTCTCTCCAGATCTTCCAATAGTTAGGCCAAAAAATATCTTGAATATTATCAAAGAAGGTGTTTATTTTTTTTTAAATTAAAGATTTGACTTACATTATTTTTTAAGAAGGTTATGAAAATTGTATGATCTCATGCAAAAACATGTTATTCATCTCTTACTTTCTTAAAAAAAATCTCAGATTTTTTGAAAATAGTACAAATGACATACAAAATGAGTTTTTCTAATTTAATGTGAATTTATAGTCATATTGGGTGAGAAAACACTTAAATATTTCAAGAATATTTTACTAATTTTAAAAAAAAAATTTCAAGAATTGAATCATACTATTTTTGGATCTTATTAAAAAATAGTATAATCACATTCAAAAAGAGTGTTGTAACTCAATTCCCAAGTTTCTAAAAAATTTGAATTTCTAAGAAACCTTGAAAATAACTTACAATGGGTAGACAATCTTTTTTTTAAAAAAATTAAGCATCGAAAATAGAATTTTTAATAATTTCAGCACTTAAAAGGGTTGAGTTTGTGTTATTTTTGTTAATTTCATCCATTATAAGATGAAAAACATTGAATAGTATTGAAAAGGATTTTCTGAAGTGGTGAATAAAAATAATTTTTTGATACCCGAGTTACACTACTTTTGAGAGCGATTACACTGTTTTTGAATTCTATACAAAAGTAGTGTAGTATTATTCAAAGATA